>JBAKBP010013202.1:0-64080 GCA_037953745.1 Lithodes maja
GTTAGCACGAAAATATACCTCAGAATAAGGGAATAATAGGGAAAATAGGTGATAACTGAGGAATAGGAGGAAAGTGGGGAAGGAGGGGAGGTAGAGGACTGAGATTTTGCATGGCCCAGGGGCCAAAAAAAAAAAAAAAAATAATAAATTTTTTTTTTTTTTTCGATGTAAAAAGTTGATTTTTAGTTTTACTTACTCCAGAGAGTCTTCCCGCAGTCCGCCGGCCGAACTCTAAAGAGTCTTCCCGCAGTTCCCGGGTTAATGAAATCAACAAATACATGTGGCACTCCAAGGACTCGAACCTAGGATACTCACACCAAAATTCCGCACATTTATCCATTACGCTATCAAGACATCAAATATAAAACTTGAAAACTCCCTCAAAGGTTATTGTTCTAATTAATATAACTAACTCCTTAAAATAAAAAAATATCAAAATGACAACACACTAAACAAAATCTATGTGGAAAAACGCTTTGGAAAAATAAAATCATGAAAGAAAATAAACTATTTCGCTACAAAATCTTGCTAATAGTCGAGTAATCAGGATGTCGAGATACCAAATTAAAATCACCTTGAAAAAGACCTTGTATAACTCATGAAATAGTGGAGTATTCAGGATGGCGAGATACCAATTTACCATCAGATTAAAACATTCATATTTGTTTTCACCAACCCACCAATACATTTACAGATAAACCTAACTAATGAAATCAATAAAATTAAAATGTTAAACTTGCAAACTAAACAAACCAAAACTTGGACAAAGACAATATAAACCCAAATAACTTATCAAAATCGCTATGTGGAAATAACGCTAAATAAAATAACATTTATGAAATAAAAGTAATGAATGCATGTGGTACTCCAAGGACTCGAACCTAGGCTACTCACATCGAAATTCCGCGTACTAAGCATTACGCTATCAAATTAAGTAACACCCCGTTCTTAACATTAATCATCAACTACAAACACCAATGTACTTGAATAAACTAATGAAAGCATATGGTCCTCCCGGGATTCCAACTCGGACACCACACCCAGAACATAAGCATCTAAACCATTACACCACCAACACAAATCAAACACCACTAATGAAATCAATGAAAGTAATGAATACATGTGGTACTCCAAGGACTCGAACCTAGGATACTCACACCGAAATTCAGCACACTAACCATTAGGCTATTCATATTAGTTTTCACCAACTCACCAATTAATTTACAAATAAATCTAAGTAATGAAATCAATGAAAGTAATGAATACATATGGTACTCCAAGCACTCGAACCTAGGATACTCCCACCAAAAATCCGCGCACTAAGCATTACGCTATCAAGACAGAGTATAGCCCTGTCAATCAAGACAGTAAGCAGTGTTAATAACTGCATTACTGTAGTCGACCCTCGCAAATCCGGACTTCACCAATCCGGACTTTCAACAATCTGGACACAATCCGGAGTCCGGTCCGATCGTCCGGTAGTGCGTACCGTAACGCATACTTGTCCGAATACTTAAAATTTTGTCCGGTAGGTCAAATATACGTCTCCGATATACGTAAGACCAAGGACAAGTTAAAGAACTATGCTGCTAAATTTTGTGTCGAAGGCAATAAATCTAAAACTGGCAAAGCAAGACCAAGGAAAAATATGACCACAGCTGATCATTCCCAGCTAGATGCAGCTGTACTGAAGTGGTTTCTTCAGGAGAGGTCTAGTGGCGTGAATGTTTGTGGAGGAAGAGAACCTAACCCTCTCTCAAGTATATAACGCCGATGAGACTGGATTTTACTGGCGTTCTATGCCCAAAAATACCCAGGTACACTATTTTCTGAATCCGGACCTGAATTCGGACAAGGCCCAGTCTCTTTTAGTCCGAATTTGCGAGGGTCGACTGTATTTACATCATATTAAAATGTAAAACTTGCAAAATAAACAAACCAAAACTGGGACGACACAAGATAAATGCTAAAGAACTAATCAAAATCGCTATGTGCAAATAAAGCTTAATAAATTATTATATTTTTTCACCAACCAATTTTACTTCTAAACTCAATTAATGAAATCAACAAATACATGTGGCATTCCTAGGACACGCACATCAAAATTCCGCGCATTTATGCATTACGCTACCAAGAATAAAAGAACACAATCCACCACATAGGGTGTACATTACTACATGAGCAAGTTAATATGTTTCCCAAGCAAACTAATCATACACATAACAACGCACTATCGTCATGTTCAAGGAATTAGTAAATTTGGGAAGTTCTAGACGTCCTATTCCAAGACAAGCCCCATTGTTGTTGGTTGAAATTACAGTACTATAGTTTTGTCCGATTACTAACCAGGCTCTGTCTCGAGTCGGCCACCCACAGCTATGGGGTATGTGCTGACGATAAATTGAATCCCTTAGTAGCTAATTTCTCAATACTGTACTGTACTTAATGAAAATATATGAAACTACTATGTCTCTGCATCATAGTAAGACCAAGTTTATACATTTATCACCATATTATAATGTAAAACTTGCAAACTAAACAAACCAAAACTTGGACAAAAGACAATATAAAGACAAAATAACTAATCAAAATCACTGTGGAAATAACACTCTAACATGAACAATACATTATCATCAAAAGAACAGTAAAAATATAGATTAAATTCTTAAAGACTCACATTATTTTGGCACAGTTGTTGTTGTTGGTCAAACAGTTGTATCCGATGGCCCCGTGTAGTGGAAGGTGTCCTGTTCTGGTCCTCCAACGGTTGTCCTATACTTCTGACATCAGGGAACCCAACACCAATCTGTAAAAGTTATTATGTGGTTAGCTTATATACAGTCAACTATCCTAATTCGTGCCTATATGGGCGACACATGGCGGCGCGTATTAGGAATCCGCGTACAGTATTAGGAACAACATGTAAAGTAAGTAAAATTAGGTTAGCCTAAACTGAACAAGATGCAGAAATATACTTGAGCCGACCAGGCCAAGTAAGATCTCTCTATTGGTCTAACTGGTAGGGTGACTGTCTCGTAGCCCAAGGGTCCCGGGTCCCGGGTTCCAACTCCCTCCCCGGGGATATTTCTTGGTGTCTGTGGGTGTGTTGCCATGTAGTTTAGTGGGTGGTCTTGGTTCGTGGAGGCTGCTGCCAGGAATTGAGTGCCTCTCATGTCCAGATGGTCTTTGACTTTGAGGATTTTGGTTTCTTGATGTAGGTGATCTGTGGGTGAAGTAGCTGTGCAGCCTGTAATGATCTTCAGGGCTTTGTTTTGAATAGTCTGTAAGGTCTTATGATGTGTTTCAGCTAGGTTAGAAGCCCAGGCTGGGCTTGCGTATTCCATCACTGATCTTATGTATTGTTTATATACTGTGGAGGTAGTTTCTTTGTTGTGTCCAAATTTTGTGTGAGCAAGTGACCTGAGGGCGTTAAGTCTGGGTGTCAGTTTCTTTTTAATGTCTAGATGGTTGAAAGTAAGATCGGAGCTCCATAACTCCTCTTTCGGGTATGGTGAAAATCCTATTCCTAAAACATACCTTATGGGAAAAATACCTTATGGTAGACACCTCGAAAAAAAAATTGCCTAATTTTGACAATTTTTGCACTAAATACCAACCAAAAGTGGATTAAATCATGAACAATAAGACAGACACAAATTAATATTTTCTCACCAACAAACTTTACTTCTAAACTCAATTAATGAAATCAACAAATACATGTGGCACTCCAAGGACTCGAAGCTAGGATACTCACAGTGTCACCCCACCCAAAAAAATAGGAAATGTGGGGATTGGGCCTGAGTAAATAGATAGATAGATAGATAGATTTTGTATTCCCTACACAAAAAGATTTATACAGTATAGGGCATACAGTACACCCTGATGGTCCATATCACATTCAAAATTCATTCACTTGTTTGTTTATGTTTTCTAGATTGATGTTTTGAGTCTTCAATTATTTTTGCTCTCGTTTTCGGTGTATTTTCTGTCTTGATAGCGTAATGCATAAATGCGGGGAATTTTGGTGTGAGTATCCTAGGTTCGAGTCCTTGGAGTGCCACATGTATTTGTTAATTTCATTAATTGAGTTTAGAAGTTGTTGTTGTTGTTGTTGTTCCCCAAGCTGCCTGCCCGAACAGCCCCAAGGCCCCGAGCAAGGCCAAGGCCATAACCGAGCGCCCCCACAGAACCCTTCCTGCCGACCACAATAAAGCCTGGGTGACCGAAGCCATTCCATGGCGGGGAGCTGAGGAGGGTGCGGAAACGCCCGGGAAACCAAAGCCCCACCCAAGGCCCTGTGCCCCTCAGCAATTATGAAGAGAAAGTTGAGGGCCAAAGGAAACAATTTTAGAAGTAAAGTTGGTTGGTGACAAAATATGAATACAGTACTGTATGTACAATTAATTTGCCTGAGAAACAGATTCACTTACTCATGTAGTGATGTATATTCTATGTGCTGGTTTTGTGTTATTCAATTTCAAATATATATTTTACTAAAGCGTTATTGCCACATAGCGATTTGTATCGATAGATAGATAGATTTTGAGACTGTAAGCACATTCTCTGTGAACAAAACGGTCTTTAACACACAAAGAGCGGGTGGGTCGGTAACTTCAACTACCTGCCAAGCGGGTGGTTTTACCCTAAATGGGGTTGTTTCCGTGCTCTTTTTCATGCATAAACAAGACCCAGAGCGTAATACAAGTATCTATCCCTGAAAGGGCGTAAACAGAGCTTTCCATTGACACCCGAACCATCCTTCTACGACCACTGGTTCTCTTGCAACGATCATGCAACACGAGTGCAAAAACCCTAAAATAAGGTAATTTCCTTACATAATTCCCTGTGTAGCGAGTGAGAGAGGGTGGAGGAGGGTGTAATAAATTTCAGTCGACCCACGGCGGTGGTGGCGAGCGGTCAGGAAGGAATCTATGCTCCTCGCGCCGCTCAGCTCTCTCTCAGAGCACATTACGTGCTCAAAATCGCACTCGACACATGTCGAGGTCCGCATATGGGCACTTTTTCTTTAACTCGACATGTCGAGCGCCGTTGGTTAACCCTTCCTACCCGGTCTGCCTTAGGTAAGGACAGCACGAAAGAAGGGCCGCTACCCGGTATGCCTTATCTAAGGCATGAGCTTAATAGCCTAATTAAGCTTGGTCTGAACGCCGTGCGTACGACGTATGTCAACAAACCCAAGCGTTCGTCACCGCACCTCCGAAAACAAGAAGGAGAAGACTCCTCAATGTTATTGTTCTGACGTCATGACGAAATTAGTGTCTAAAAAGCCCCCATATTGGCAACATCTCTGCAATATTGGCTCCACTGAAATCGTCATCACAACTGAACCAGTTGACTTACAGAGCTCTACTCAATGCCAAAATACAGATTGAAAACCGCACTACGATTATAGATGAGTGGGAAAGTTCTAGCAGTGAAAATAAACATAAATACGGTAGCCTAGGCCTAGACGTTTTTCAGCCATTTCGCCCGGGTAGGGGCGACCGTCATTGGGTAAGACAGCCCGGGGAGGAAGGGTTAAGGGTTAAACTTGTATGTACAGTATGTATGTATGCATGCATGCATGTATAGATTTTTATATAAGTTCTTTTGTCTATATATTGTGTCGTTCCTGTTTTGGTTTGTTTATTTAGCAAACTGTTTTACATTATTATTGTATTACTTTCATTATTACACTGTTCAACAATTGGGGAAAACTATGCTACTGTACTTAAGTATACAGTATATGCTTCATTAACAAGTTGAGAATAAAAATTGGATAATAGCAAGACAATTTACAGAGAAACATAATAAAAGTTGATCCGCTGACAGTACTTTTGTTTTTCAGGAATAAAACAAATTAAAGTGAGGAAATGTATATTCTGTATGTACTGTATGTATATACTCTGGCACTTGTCTCATTTTTTTTTTTTTTTTTTTTTTTTTTTTTTTTTTTTTGATGGGGGTGGCCGACTCGAGACCATAGCCCGAACAGGGACATCACAACATATCAGGAAAACAAAACAAAACAAAATACAAAATCACACACATCTAGGTCATCCAGGAGAAATACCCAAAGACCCAGGCCCATTTGGGATCCCCAGCAAAAGATACTGTAACAATTTTGGCAAGAATGTTAAGTGCGGGCGTACCGCCAGCCTTATTTACACTACGCGTAGTGGCGTCGGACCTTTCCCATCATGTTCCCGTCTATTTTGACTGCCTTTGGATATAAAAATACATTAGCCTAACCAAACAACCTAACCTAGTATTCATGTAGTAATGACATGGGGCAAATAGCAGAAAATATAGCGTCGAAATAGACGGGAACGTAACTGCGAGCGCACAACATGACAACCGTACACCCGGAAACTACATCCTTCCCACAATTTTCTAGTTAATGTACCTGTGTGAAGTTAGGTGGCCCAGCAGGACTTGTGACTGGGGCTCGTTCCCCTGGTGTGGTGGTGGTGGTGGTGGTGGTGGATGGCTGGGGGGCTCGTTCCCCTGGTGTGGTGGTGGTGGTGGTGGTGGTGGATGGCGGGGGGGCTCGTTCCCCTGGTGTGGTGGTGGTGGTGGTGGTGGTAGTGGGTGGCTGGTGGGCTCGTTCCCCTGGTGGTGGTGGTGGTGGTGGGTGGCAGGGAGGCATCAGGATGATCAGGGGGGTCAGCTCTGTACTGGACACCTTTGGAGGGGGCTGTCATCTTGCTCCATTACAGTCGTCACCTGAAATTACAACAACTGTGGTGATGGGCTGGTCTATCAGAGTGAGATCTGAGCGATCTCTGCCATACCCATAGCTTACTCTGACTGTTCCTTTAACTTATATATTTTCTAGATCTCAAGTGACGGCGTCTTTTCCGTGGATCAACCTCCCTACTGCCAACCTAAAAGTTGGCAGATTGGGAGCCAAAGCGTCACATTTTCCCCTTGCCCCTCAACTTTCCCTTCATAATTGCTGAGGGGCACAGGGCCTTGGGGTGGGGCTTTGGTTTCCCGGGCGTTTCCGCACCCTCCTCAGCTCCCTGCCTTAGAGTGGCTTCGGTCACCCGGGCTTTGTTAGTGGTAAGCAGAGAGGGTTTTGTGGGGGCTCTCTATGGCCTTGGCCTTGCTCGGGACCTTGGGGCTGTTCGGCCAGGCAGCCTGGGGAACAACAACAACAACAACTTTTAACAACACTTCATAATAAAGCAAAGGAAAAACTACAATCAATTCTAGTTAACCCCTTCTGTACCGATGACGTATTTCGTATTTTATTCTAGCTATATTTAGACGATTTTGTGTAGTTTAACCCGCTGAGTGCCAGGGACATATATATACGTCCTAGGGTGTTGTCACGCCCAGTGCCAGGGACGTATATATACGTCCTCGCCGAAAAAAAAATTGTAGCAGCGAAACGACTGCACCTATGGCTTTCATATTTTTACCACATGTACCTTACCCTTTTGGCTACCCACCACAAAATCCCAAATCCCTCCTCCCACCCCACTCACTGACTGTCGGTCCCGTTAGAAGGAAAAAAAGGAAAATCTGTGGCGGCAAAACAATTGGACCAATTGGTTCCATAGGTTCCATATTTGTGTGAAAAGTCTCTTACCCTTCTGCCTTCCCTCCACCACACCCCCAACCACCTCTCACCACCCACTTCCAGCGTAGAAAGGAAAAAAAGGAAAAAAAAAAAAGGAAAATCCGTGGTGACGAACTACCTCACCAATCGGCTTCATATGTGTAACACAAGTCAATTACCCTTCTACCTTCCCCCCACCAACCCCAAAACCACCCTCCCACCCATACATTCCGATACCATAAAAGTCTCTGTAGTCTATAGTGTCTTTTCAGCTACTTTGGGGACCATCGGGGACCTGATTTCTGGCAAAAATGGACAAGGGGAGTGTTTTTTTTACCATTATCCTTCCTTTCTCTCCCAACTTGATAGATTTAGCCAAAAAAAAAAAAAAAAAAAAATCTGGCACTGGCAGAAGCACACCGTCAAAATTGGCTGGCACTCAGCGAGTAAAGAAGGAACTGTGGTAGTAAAAAGGGTTAAGTGAGTAGTTTGAAGCCTATTAATTGCTGCAGGCCCTTTTGAAACTGATTAAATTTGTCTAATAGTAGCCAGATTAAAATTAAAAAGACGTTGCCGGTATAGAAGGGGTTAATCGTCTTGATAGCGTAATAGTGTAGTGCGCAAAATTTTGGTCCGAGTTTCCAAGGTTTGAATCCATCGAGTACCACATACAGGTCTCCCTCACTATCCATCGAGTACCACATACAGGTCTCCCTCACTATCCGATGCCTTGATTTACGATATAATTATAGGTTTTTAGGTGTTTGTATTTGGGTTTTAGCTGGTTCCCACAATGCATTAATTAGGTTTATTTGTAAGTTAATTGGTGGGTTGGTCATAATATGAATGCATTCAGATTATTTTATTAGCCTGCAGATTACAATAGTTTTATGTTCTATTGTATATACTAAGGCCCAATCCCCACTTCTCCTATTTTTTTGCTATTCTTTTTTTTTTTTTGGGGGGGGGGGGGGGGGGGACTCAAGACAGAGCCAGAATAGGGACAACACAACAGAAAACAATGGACACACAAGAAAAAAAACATATCTGGCTGAGCCTTATGAGAGTAACTCTCCTTAACCCTTCCCGCCCGGGCAGCATTTTAAAGGACACCGCGGCAGATGGGCAGGAGCCCGGGAGTCCCCTTGTAATCCGTAAGCTTGAAAGCCTATTAGGCTTGTTTTGAAAGCCGCGCGTCCGACATATGTAAACACAGCTGGTCGGAGGCAACGCGCGCAACTCCGAAAGCAAGCAGACGTCAGAGCTTTGTTGTTGTGTGGTCTGGTAAGACAGATTTAGTGTTGAAAATTGTGTCATATTGCTAACATCGCCTCGAACTCTTTCCAGGAAACGTCATCACAACTGAACCAGTTGACTTAGAGAGCTCTACTCCACGCCAGTCTACAGATTGGAAACCACAGTACGTTTAAAGATGCGTGGGAATTTTCTAGCAGTTAAAATAACAAAAATACGGTAGCCTAGGCGTAGACGTTTTTCGGCCAAATCGTCCGGATCTCAACGTCCTTAGGAGGGCGAGCCCGGGCCAGAAGGGTTAAGGCACCTAATATTACTCGAACTACAGTACACACAAATCAAGTCAAATGTTGAACATAAATTAAATCACAGGTAATTATATTGTTTTTTATTGTCCCTATTCTGGCTCTGTTTTGAGTCAGTCAGTCGTCCCCCCCGCCCCCCCCCCCCCCCTCTCCTTAACCCTTCCCGCCCGGGCAGCATTTTAAAAGGACACCGCGGCAGATGGGCAGGAGCCCGGTAGTCCCCTTGTAATCCGTAAGCTTGAAAGCCTATTAGGCTTGTTTTGAAAGCCGCGCGGTCCGACATATGTAAACACAGCTGGTCGGAGGCAACGCGCGCAACTCCGAAAGCAAGCAGACGTCAGAGCTTTGTTGTTGTGTGGTCTGGTAAGACAGATTTAGTGTTGAAAATTGTGCCATATTGCTAACATCGCCTCGAAACTCTTTCCACGGAAATCGTCATCACAACTGAACCAGTTGACTTAGAGAGCTCTACTCCACGCCAGTCTACAGATTGGAAACCGCAGTACGTTTAAGATGCGTGGGAATTTTCTAGCAGTTAAAATAACAAAAATACGGTAGCCTAGGCGTAGACGTTTTTCGGCCAAATCGTCCGGATCTCAACGTCCTTAGGAGGGCGAGCCCGGGCCAGAAGGGTTAAGGCACCTAATATTACTCGAACTACAGTACACACAAATCAAGTCAAATGTTGAACATAAATTAAATCACAGATAATTATATTGTTTTTTATTGTCCCTATTCTGGCTCTGTTTTGAGTCAGTCAGTCCCCCCCCCCCCCTCTGATCGGACCAGAGTACTGTACCTGATCCCAAGTATTTCTAGGTCTACCCCTATGCGCAGCTCCCCCCCCACCTTCACAGTCCGGCATTTCTTCATCCAGTTCTGATCATTCACTCTCTCCACATGTCCAAACCAACCAAGTCTGCATGTGTGCATCACTTCACTATTATTTTGACCTACCTTATTTTCTTACAGTTTCTTACAGTTTCTTACAGTAGATCCTCTGGAAAAACGCAAACTAGGCCTGTGTATCCAGCTCGGTACCAGTACTTGCACTGCTGCGGTCGTTCACGGTGTTGGCGGTGGCAGACGCAACATTTTTACTAATCTGTATTTTTGCTTTATAATCAAACTTCAAATCTTGTCTTCCCCATGCTTTATCAAGATTACTTTCAAACTCCCTTATTGATTCGGAATCGACTACATACAGTCGACCCTCGCAAATTCGGACTAAAAGAGACTGGGCCTTGTCCGAATTCAGGAAAAGTCCGGATTCAGAAAATAGTGTACCTGGGTATTTTTGGGCATAGAACGCCAGTAAAATCCAGTCTCATCGGCGTTATATACTTGAGAGAGGGTTAGGTTCTCTTCCTCCACAAACATTCACGCCACTAGACCTCTCCTGAAGAAACCACTTCAGTACAGCTGCATCTAGCTGGGAATGATCAGCTGTGGTCATATTTTTCCTTGGTCTTGCTTTGCCAGTTTTAGATTTATTGCCTTCGACACAAAATTTAGCAGCATAGTTCTTTAACTTGTCCTTGGTCTTACGTATATCGGAGACGTATATTTGACCTACCGGACAAAATTTTAAGTATTCGGACACGTATGCGTTACGGTACGCACTACCGGACGATCGGACCGGACTCCGGATTGTGTCCGGATTGTTGAAAGTCCGGATTGGTGAAGTCCGGATTTGCGAGGGTCGACTGTACTGGGGTAGTGCGTTCCACTCATTTACCACTATCACAAAATGAGTTCTTTGCCTTCTCAAGCCTATTTCTTTCTTTGTAAATTTTCTTTGAGTGTCCTCTCGTTCTTGTTCCCTCCCGCATCATGAAGATACCTTCACACACATCCTCATCATACTTTCCTGACACTATCTTAAAAGTCTCTATCATATCCCCTCTCTTTCTCCTATATGCCAGTGTCCTCAACCTCTGCTCATAGCCCGCGTTCTTCAACGTTGGTACTAGCTTGCTAGCTCTCCTCTGCACTTTCTCCACTGCTTCTATACCCTTTACCATATATGGAGCCCACACCTGGTTTGCATATTCCAGGTGCGGTCTAACCAGCGCTGTAGAGAGATTCCTGAAGATTTCTTCGTCAAGTGACACAAATGTCCTTATCAGCCCTACAATTCTATTGGCTTTGTTTATCTATTCCGCTAAATGTTCTGAGAAATTTAACTTATTGTCTATCACTACTCCTATATCCTTTTCTGCATTCACTTCCTCCATTGCTTCATACATACTGTATCCTACCTTGTCTATCTTGCTTGTCCCAATCCGCATGTACAGTACTTGCATTTTTTTGGATGAAAAGGCATTAACCAATGCTCAGACCATCCCTTCATGCCCTCCACATCTCCTTGAAGCAAACCCACATCTTCCTTACTCCTCACTCTTCTATACAGCTTAGTGTCATCCGCATACAGGTATACCTCACTTCCATGACATTAATATGTACCAAATGATTAAACGGATACGGTGTACCACACTATTGGTTCAAAAATTTGTCCAGCCATCCCAAAAGTACCTATTTCACCCAAAATACATCCAATAAATACATATTATTAGAGGAGAATACTTATAAATACATATTATGAGGAGATTACTTACCACACAGACTTCATTTGAAATCAGTCTTATATAGCCTAGCCTCATAGCATAATTTCGCTGCTGCTGGGCGTGATGAGGTATTTCCCGGAACTCATGATTGGTCCGGGATGGTAGCCAGAAACTTGTCCAGTTCCCTCTTGAAGACCCCTGTTGTCATACCTGCACTAATAATCCCCACCTCCTATAAAAAGCGCTTACACAATACCGAAATAGTGACTCATCCTACTTAAAGTACGGTACGGTAAATTTGTGGGTGCGTTTCGAATTTTTTTTAGTTATTAACAAGATTTACTATTTTTAAACACTATTTCAAGACGTCCAGCGATGCTATCGCCGACGAATTTACCTCCGGACATCTGTTTTCTGTTGACCCATTTTCGTACGATGGCGGCGGTTTCGGGTGCGTTTTATGTTCTCTTGCAGTATTTTGACGTCTACATAATTTTTAAGAGAAGTGGGGGTCTGGGGGTGGCAGCCCCAAGGTTAGGTAAGGTCGTCATTAAAAATGCTGGCGTCATGTGACACACGTCCGCCGCAAGGGCAGCCTCGCCGGCTGGCGGTGGACGGGTTTCACATGACGCCAGCACTTTCGACGACAATATTGTCATTAACCTAACCAAACAACCTTACCTAACCTGAGGGCTGCCACCCCCATACCCCCACGTCTGTAGGCTAAAAAAAAACACACACAGAGAGAACAGTTTACAAAGGAAACTTACGAACCGTACACCGTCAAAATGTCCGTTATTTAACAAATCTTACATGATACCGTCGTCGTCGGAGTGACGGTCGGACGTCTGGGATACACTGTATTTTTATAATACAGTAGTGTTAACCCTCCAGACCCGGCTGGGCTCTGAGAAACCCAGAAAAAACACACCCCGGACTACCCTGTAGGGCTCCGAGGCTCTGGCAGCTTGAAAGCCTGTAAGCTTGGTGTGCGAGGCGTCCGTCCGACGCATGTAAACAACAGCCGGCTGGACCGACGCCGCGCATCTCCGACCACAAGAAGGAGTGCGTCGCTTGTTCGTGTGTGCCTGTATGTTATTGTTAAGTAGCGAAAAGTAGTGTAAAGTGGCTGTTTTTGCCACAAAGTTATCTCCAATGAAATTGTCATCACAACTGAACCAGTTGACTTAGAGAGCTCTACTTAACGCCATTCTACAGGTACGAAACACATCTACGCTTGGGGATGCGCGGGAATGCGGAAGCAGTAAAAAAACAAAGATACGGTAGCCTAGGTGTAGAAGTTTTTCGGCCAAAACCCCCGGGTTTTTGGAATATATATGGAATACATAGCCGGGGCTGGAGGGTTAAACTAGTAAATCTCGTTAAAACCTAATAAAACTTCAAAACGCATGGGAAGGATGTATATGTGGGCGTACGGTCGTCATGTTTGCGTAGGTCGATCGCTCGCGGAGGTCCCGTCTATTTTGACGGATGTTTTTTCTGTTATTTGCCCCCTGCTGGCAATATATATGATAATGATGATAATAAGCCACGGGGGGGGGAAGGGGGTCCCTCAACATATTATTGTATCCCACGGCATTCAAAATAGACGAGAACATGAACGTGAGCGTCCGCATAATGTAAAAAAGACGGACGGTACACCGGAATACTGCATCCTTGCCAAACGCACCCACAAATTTACCGTACTTTAAGTAGGGTGGGTCAATATGGCGGCGACACAGCAGCAACTTGCAAAAGTGACGCCCGGAATCTGGATGTCGAATTCACTCAGATTTGGCCTCCAAGCAGCAAACACCTTGACAATGACAGATTCCTGGAGTTCAGTTCACTGTTTTTTTTTTGGCGTTTTCTAGTTTAACCTCTGAAGTGCGCATGGGGGGTATGAGACACCACACTGCTGTGCTGACGTATTTAAGAACATAAGAACATAAGAAAATGGGAGTCTGCAGAAAGCCGATTGGCCCAAGCAAGGCAGATCCCTGTCCCACACAACCCCAATTCAATTACAAAGCCCAATTATAGGCTCAACACTCTAATACCCTGAGGATCATCTTACCAAAACGGTTAGAGATTAACGCAGGATTATGGGGGTCTGCAGAGCGCTGATTGGCCCAACCCGGCTGATCCCCCTTCACACCCAACCCTTACATAAGAAAATGGGAGTCTGCAGAAAGCCGATTGGCCCAAGCAAGGCAGATCCCTGTCCCACACAACCCCAATTACAAAGCCCAATTATAGGCTCAACACTCTAATACCCTGAGGATCATCTTACCAAAACGGTTAGAGATTAACGCAGGATTACGGGGGTCTGCAGAGCGCTGATTGGCCCAACCCTGCTGATCCCCCTTCACACCCAACCCTTCTCGTCCATATGCTTATCCAATTTTATCTTAAAGCTCCCTATCGTTTTTAATCCCACTATAGCACCTGGTAGTCCATTCCACCCATCTACAACTCTGTTACCAAACCAATATTTGCCTATATCTTTTCTGAAACAAAATTTATCTAATTTGAAACCATTGGTACGAGTTCTTTCGCTATCACTGAGCTTTAGTACATTTGTCATGTCCCCTTTGTTAATCCCACTAACCCACTTGAACACCTCTATCATATCCCCTCTAACTCTGCGTCTCTCTAACGAATGTAAGCCTAATTTCTTCAACCTTTCTTTATACGGAAGATTTCTAATATTATGGATCATTTTTGTCATTCTACGTTGTACTCTCTCCAATGAATCTATGTCCATTCTGTAATAAGGACACCAAAATTGAACAGCATAATCCATATGGGGTCTCACTAATGACAAGTAAAGTTTTAAGATAACATCAGCAGTTCTGTTACTCACACTCCTAGAGATGAACCCGAGAATCCTGTTTGCCTTGTTTCGAAAGCTTATACACTGTTGTCTAGGCTTCAAATCATTGCTAACAAACACACCTAGATCTTTCTCACAATTCGAGTTTTCTAATTCCACATTAGCTAGTTTATATTTAACATTTGTATGCATCTTCCCTATCTTTAATACCTTGCATTTGTCAATGTTAAACTTCATCTGCCAATTTACTGACCATTCGTGTAAGGTATCTAGATCCCTTTGGAGGCACTCTATATCTCTATCTGAATCAATTGTTCTCCCCATTTTGGTATCGTCTGCAAATTTACTTATCCTACTAGTTATACCTAAATCAAGGTCATTTATGTATATAACAAACAACAGAGGACCTAATACAGATCCCTGGGGGACACCACTTTTGACTGCTCCCCATTCTGACTTCGTACCATTTATGCTGACTCTCTGCTTCCTCCCAATTATTAGCCATGACCTAATCCATCCCAACAACGCCCCACCTATTCCATGCGCCTCAACCTTTCTCATCAATCTCTCATGGGGGACTCTGTCGAAAGCTTTACTGAAATCTAAATATATTATATCATATGACTTGTCATTATCTACTGCTTCATATACCTGAGAAAAAACTAAGCAAATTAGTAAGGCAAGAACGTCCCTGAGTGAATCCATGCTGAGAAGAATTTATTAAATTAAATGTATCTAAGTGGTTTCTAATTTTACTAGCAATAATTGACTCTAGTAGCTTTCCTATGATTGATGTAAGACTAATGGGACGGTAATTGGATGCTATTGATTTGTCACCTTTTTTGAAGATCGGAACTACGTTTGCAAGCTTCCAAGCTTCTGGAACTATACCTGTCTCCAATGACTTGTTAAATAAAAATGTTAATGGGTAACTTAACTCATCCCTACATTCTTTTAATACTCTAGCATATACCTCATCAGGACCAGGCGATTTATGAGGTTTCAGTCTGTCAATTTCCTTAAGCACATCATTTCTACTTATAGTAACCGTACTTAACCTATTTTCTATACTATCGCTATATACCTTACAGACTTCTGGAAACTGTGCCAAATTTTCATTAGTGAAAACGGAAAGAAATTGACTATTTAATGTACTGCACATTTCTAAATCATTTTCTGTCATTTCTCCTATCGAAGTTTTAAGGGGACCAATTACATCTCTAACCTTGGATTTATATAGTTGGTAAAAAGCTTTAGGATTATTTTTTGAGTCATTGGCAACCTTGATTTCATAATTTCTTTTTTCTTTCCTAATATCCTTTTTTACCTGTCTTGATAGATTCTGATAGTAAGCAAGTAGGTGAATTTCGCCTTTCCTAATTTTTCTATATATTCCTCTCTTTTGTCCTAGAAGATCTAATAGTCTATTATTCATCCATTTGGGTTGGTTCTGTGTTGATCTAAATTTTCTTTTGGGGATGTATTTATTTTGTGCATTGAATACTGACTTGATAAAATTATCGTATGTATCTACCAAGGTTGACGTCTCTTCCTGACTTAAGATGACAGGTGCCTGAGAAGGGGTACACTCATTTGGACACCTGGATCGACTTAATTTTTTGACCATAGGGTCGGCTAATAGGGCTCTTCTTAACCCACCATAATTGGCTTTTCTAAAGTCAGGTATTAATGTTGTATTCTCTCTGGTATTACCTTTCCATTGTATATTAAAATACACAGAATTGTGGTCACTATTTCCTAGGTGGTCCCCTATCTCTACATTATTTACCATATGTTCATTGTTACTGAAAACTAAATCGAGAATATTATTACCTCTAGTCGGCGTATCTATGAATTGAAATAAAAAACTATCTTGTACTACCTCTATAAACTCCTCAGCATCAGAGTCTCCTATTTGATGCTGCCAATCTATATTCGGAAAATTAAAATCCCCCATAATGCACACATTGCTAAACCTTGATGCCATTTTAATTTCCTCCCATAATGACGTTCCGTCATTTCTACTCATATTTGGCGGTCTATACATAACTCCAATAACTATGGTCTCACTACCTTCGTTAACCTCTACCCAAACACTTTCATTATCGTTATTTAGTCTAATACCTGATTTAATACAGCTTTTTAATGTACTCCTGACAAACACTGCTATACCGCCACCCCTCTTACTTGTTCGGTCATATTTAAACAAACTATATCCTGGTATATCAAATTCTGCTAAAAAATGCCTGGTTTCTGTATTAATCCACGTTTCAGTTAGCGCTATTATGTCTATATTTTCTTTGCTAACAAGGGCTCTAAGTTCGTTCATTTTGTTACAAAGACTCCTACAGTTTGTGTAATATACTCTCCAATCCCTTCTCGTCCATATGCTTATCCAATTTTATCTTAAAGCTCCCTACAGTTTTAGATCCCACTATAGCACTTGGTAGTCCATTCCACCCATCTACAACTCTGTTACCAAACCAATATTTGCCTATATCTTTTCTGAAACTAAATTTATCTAATTTGAAACCATTGGTACGAGTTCTTTCGCTATCACTGAGCTTTAGTACATTTGTCACGTCCCCTTTGTTAATCCCACTAACCCACTTGAACACCTCTATCATATCCCCTCTAACTCTGCGTCTCTCTAACGAATGTAAACCTAATTTCTTCAACCTTTCTTCATACGAAAGATTTCTAATATTATGGATCATTTTTGTCATTCTATGCTGTACTCTCTCCAATGAATCTATGTCCATTCTGTAATAAGGACACCAAAATTGGACAGCATAATCCATATGGGGTCTCACTAATGACAAGTAAAGTTTTAAGATAACATCAGCAGTTCTGTTACTCACACTCCTAGAGAGCTGTTCCCATCACTAACATGTTATTTTACCATAAATAGCATTAATACTTATCCATATGCGCCTATTATAGGTTGATTATAAAGGTATTAACCTGTTACAACAATAAAACAAGTGGAAACAGCGTTTGGATGGTCAAAATCGGCGATACAGGCCGGGAGTTACATAATGTATGGCTGAGGCAACCTCCCTTCCCACCACTTTTCTCCACGTCTGGAGAGACTGTCGATCGATACTCTCTCTCTCTCTCTTGCACTCGCTTGCTAACAGTGATGACAATGCCCTGCTTGCAACTTGCTAATGTTAGCACGAAAATATACCACAGAATATGGGAATAACAGGGAAAATAGGTGATAACTGAAGGTGAGGAAAGTGGGGAAGGAGGGGAGGTGGAGGAGTGATATTTGGCATGGCCCAGGGGCAATTATTTTTTTATTTTTTTTTTTATTTTTTTTTTTTTTTTTTTAACCCTTCGACCCCGGGTGGTACACGTGTGTACCAGTTTGGTTTGGCCCGAGGAACCCGGGTGGTACAACACTGTACCATTGCTTGCGTGTGTGCTTTCGAATGGCGCGCGTAAAAATTTCGCTCCGTGGTCACCAGGCGTCGCTAGGCGACGCCACCAGACAGCATGTACGCCAGTCTCTACCCTGCCGCCAACATGGATACTAGCCCAAAAAGTGATTCCCTTGTGTCCGATTCTACGCTCCCTTCGACGCCTGCTCATGTTCGTCGCGCCCTAACGCAAAGGCACGTAAAAGATGCGTTGACTCCCGGAGGTATTGAAATAGCTTTGAGGAGTTATGAACGTGGTGAAGGCAAAAATAGTGTTGATGACTTGGGCAGTGATAGCTCCGAGTCTTATCAGTCTCACTATAGTGAAGATGTTGACGATCTAGACGAAATCCATGAAAGAGACGCGCTTTTTATTGGATTTGAGCATGACGATGAAAGTGATGATAGTACTGAACGTGATATAGTTGTGCAAGGTGATGAGAGTGTAGTGAGAGTGAGCGAATGGGACAGCACTAGGTCGACTGCCAAGTTTAGGTTGAGTGACACGACACCTAGCCCTTCGCCAGCTAAATCCCCATTCAAGATACGTTTTTATAAGAAGCAAGTTCTCAAGAAGGCGGCCGCGGCAGCCAGGAAAGAGGCCCTAAAACTTGGTGAGGGAGCAGTGCGTGAGGGTGCCAGTGAGGCTGCGCGTGAGGCCGAGGTTGACCCGCCATTGTCTTCCTTATCTACCCACGCCACCCAAGTTGCCCCAGGCTCCCGCCATTCTTCCCCACCACCACCAGCACTGCCTAGGGTTGAGGAACCCCCACTTTCGGCCTATTTACCCCCTATTTCCCCCGAGAGGAGACATACTACTAAAGAAAAGGGAAAAGGGAGAAAATATGTTAAAAAAGGAGCTACAAGTAGGCGCTCTTTGTTCGAGGCTCCCGCGGCTTCCACCCCTGCGGCTTCCACCCCTGCCGCTCCAAGCCATACGCCCCCGCAAGTTTCCCCAGGGTCCACCCCACCTCTCCAGCCTACAACAGAGGTTCCTCATGATGTTTTCGACCTCGCATCCATACCTGCACCTACAGACACTGAACCAGTGCTGTCTACGACTCGTCGTAGGCCAAGGAGCCCCGAACCTCTGCATGAAGATGACAGAGCCTCACCTCCCACTCCTTCCCCACCTCGCCGACCTACACGCCGCCCACGCATCATTCGTTCCCCGCGAGATTATGAGGGGGGCTCTGAAGATGAAGGGCACCTCACAGACGACTCTGGCCATGATTACCTGGGTCCACCGTCAGGGCAAGATGACGGCTCTGACGACAACGACGATGACGAATTTATGGACATCGACGACCCTCAACCCAGACGCTTTGCCCAGGGCCGTCGTGCTCCTGGCCGCCCTGGCCGCCTGGCTGGCCGCCGGGCTGGGCCTGGGCGCCGTCGCGCTCCTGGCCGCCCTAGGGTTCGCGCCGCCAAAGTTCGTGGGCGTGCTGCCCCCGCTGTAGCTCCTCGTCAGCGTCGCCAGAAGGACGGATTTTATATTTTCAACTGGCAGGATGTGGCTGCTGATGAAGTCATTGACCCTGATGTAACCCCTTTTGATGAGGTACAGGATGCTCCAGGAGTTACCCCAAGTTTTCCTGCAGGCCCCAATGCTCGACCACATGAGCTTTTTGAGGCATTTTTTGATAAGGAGGTTACTGACTTTGTCATAAAAGAGACAAATAAGCACTACCAAGTCCAGGTTAACTTTTTTGGCAAGGTGACCAAGGGCCACATGAAGCGGTGGACCCCAGTGACTCATCCCGAGTTCATGGTGTTCCTGGCAATCACCATGCTAATGCCTCATGTGAAGAAGCACAGGTTGGCTGACTATTGGATCACCAAAGATCTAATATCCACCCCTGCCTTCGGGAAATACATCTCTCGGGACCGGTACCTCGACATCCTCGGAGCGCTCCATCTTGTCACCAACACCGACATGCATCTCCCTGACAAACTGTGGAAGATTAGGACGTTGTACGAGATGATGAGAGAACGTTTCACGTCCTACTTCATGCCCTTCTGCAACGTCTGTATTGACGAGTCTCTTGTGCTGTTCCGGGGAAAGCTGAGCTTCAGGCAGTACATCCCCTCAAAGAGACATCGCTTTGGTATAAAGTTCTTTGTGCTGTGCGATTGCCAAACTGGCTATGTCCTGGACTTCCTGGTCTACAGCGGGAAGGAAGGGGACGTGGCAATAGACCCCCTCATTGGCTTTGGCGGAGCAGTGGTTCAAGCCATGATGAACCGGTACTTCCAAAAGAATCACGTCCTCTACACGGACAACTACTACACGTCCCCCACTCTCTCAAAGTACCTCCATGAGCGCCAGACGGGGACTGTAGGCACAGTTAGAGCAAAAAGGAAGGGCATGCCAAGTTTCCCTCCTAAAACAAAGAAAGGCGATGTCTTCAAGAAGAAGTCGGGACCCATTCTGGCTATCCACTGGCACGACCAGCGGAAGGTCAACCTCCTGAGCACCGTCCACAAGGGGGAAATGGTTGAGACTGGCAAGGTGGATCGCCGCACCCAAGTCAGGGTGACCAAGCCCGATGCTGTAATTGACTACAACATAAATATGAGGCTGGTGGACAAGTCCGACATGCAGATAGGCTTCATCGACTGTCTGCGTACCTCGTGCAGATGGTACAAAAAGTTCTTTCTGCACATGGTGGACATGTCAATGCTGAATGCCTATAATATCTACAGGCTTCGGAATCCGCGCACACCCAGGAAGTTCAGTAGCCTGCGGAGGTTCCAAAAACAGGTGTTGGTGGAGCTCCTGGACAGGTATGCTATGCCACAGAGGGCAGTGGCACAACCTGGGCGCCCCGTTCAGGACCGCATGCAGTGTGCACAGTTTGTAAATGTGCACAAGCTCGGTTACCTGCCTCTGGAACGAGATGGAGTCACCATTAGCAGAAGGCGGTGCCATGTCTGCTGGAACAGCCAGGTGAGGCCGAGGAAGCAGAAAAAGACCACCATGCAGTGTGTGGAGTGCCGGCTGTCACTATGTGCTATACCGTGCTTTGCTGAATACCACAGCAAGCAGGAGTACTAACTAATAATCATAGTGAAAGTACCAAAGACTGACAATATGTATGTATATAGGCAACAAGTGGAAATAAAACAATGTACAGGTGTATTGTGATAAAAAAGTCATGTATTATGAAAACATATATAAATAAGTGAAAAAAGACACAATAAATTGTATATAAAACGTTTACAAAGCATATAACTAAGTGAAAGTGACACATGACATAATATTAGATGGCCAAAGTATAATAAACACCTGTGATAACGAATAATCAGTGCCTAATATAACAATAACCTACCTCAATTACTAATAAAATGTACCGTATCAAGTGAAAATGAGCATTATCAGTGAAAGTGACACTCTCTCAAGCATATTTACCAAAGTGAAAGTGACACACGAACTAATATTAGATGGCCAAAGTATAATAAACACCTGTGATAACGAATAATCAGTGCCTAATATAACAATAACCTACCTCAATTACTAATAAAATGTACCGTATCAAGTGAAAATGAGCATTATCAGTGAAAGTGACACTCTCTCAAGCATATTTACCAAAGTGAAAGTGACACACAAACTAATATTAGATGGCCAAAGTATAATAAACACCTGTGATAACGAATAATCAGTGCCTAATATAACAATAACCTACCTCAATTACTCATAAAAACTACGGTATCGAGTGAAAATGGGAAATATTAGTGACAATGATAGCCTAATACTGTACACATATTTTATATAATTGGACTCCAAATAACTATAATAACATCACTATCAATACATAAAATCGCCTCCGGGAGGTAAAAAGTTTGGCGCGACGAGCCGGGGCCTGGGCAAAGGCGACGCATCCGAACGCGGGATGATTTTCACGCATAAAAATCACTCCACTTCCCGCGCTCACCATTATGCAATCACTTGGGCTAGAGACCTCTACTCAACGGCATTCTACACATGAAGGTTTGTGCAACATTTTTCTGTTTTTTTTATAACTTTGTGTAATGTATTTCAGGAGTAACATGTGAATCAACTTGGTCCAAAATTCCTGAAAACCCCCGGACACAGAGTACAGTTACGATATTCCCTAGCCGGGGTTGGAGGGTTAAAGCCCCGGCTAGTTTTGTAATGTTTGTTCACCAGAACCCGGCCGGTTTTCAAAAAATTGTTTTATTCCAGAAACAATAGCGAATGGGTTAGGAATGAAGGAAAAACCACGAAAAACCGCTCAAAAAGCTTAAAGAATGGTCCTACAGAGCCCCCGAAAACGTATTTTACAAGAGTAAAAAATTGAAGGCAATTACCCAAAAAAAAACAGGTTATTGCGCGCTCACGCGCACGCACGTGGACTTTGAGAGTTTTCAACCATCGGCACGGTTGCGTGGGATACGTACACAGTTCCCATACAAATCTGAGCCCTCTTGAGTGGCTACACCTGAGGTTATGGTCGGCGCAATTAGGGTGACGCGTCAGACGCGTCTCTGGGGCTGTGCGTTACATACATCGCCGACGCGTCAGACGCGTCGCTGGGGCTGTACGGGTTAAATGGATTTTTTCCCCCCCTGACTCAAGTCTTCCCGCAGTCTGCCGGGGGAACTCTTAAGAGTCTTCCCGCAGTTCCCGGGTTAATATCGAGTCCTTCATAATTTTTGCTCTCTTTTCAGGTTTCGACTGCGATTTTTGCACCAAGATAGAATATTTTTGTGCAAACCTGGAATTTTGAAATATTTGGGGTATGGTGTAATGTTTAATTTCGCCAACTTAGACGGCGCCAAATTCAGTCCTCCACTGTAAGTGAAATATGAAACCCTTTAAAAACTGTACCTCTTGGCCCCCTACTATACTGTACTGGCAACATATATGATTTCTAAGCATCATGGGGGGGGGGGGGGGGGGGGGCAGGGCCCCCCTTCACCCCATCATGGATCCCACAGCAATCCTGATTAGCCATACCATACCTATTTTCCAAAACTCTCCCTAAAGATAATTCATTTTTTACAGTAGGCCTAGGCCTAATATTTCCAAAACATTCTCCCCATAAAAGTTCATTTTATACACCAAACAAGTTTTAACCCTCCAGCCCCGGGGGCTATAGCTCGCGACTGTGCTGCTGTACCGGGGGTTTTGACGATTTTTGGCCTATGTTAACTACTCTGTAAGTGAATGAATATGGCATGTAATGTTGTGAATAAAAAAGAATAATGTTCCACAAACCTTCCTCTGTCGAATGGCGTTGAGTAGAGGTCTCTAGCCCCTCTGGTTGCATAATGGTGAGCGTGGGAAGACGAGTGCTTTTTTATGCGGTAAATTCCTCCCGCGTTCGAAAGCGTCGGCCCGGCCATGGCTACGACGCACCTAGCCGCTCGCCGCGCCAAAGTATTTATCTCCCTTAGACGATTTTAGTGTTTGATATTGAGAATGTGATGTTTATTTGATATTTTCTAGTTATTTTGAGGCCAATTATATAAAATATGTTTATTAGGGTATCACTGTCACTGATATTGCTAATTTTCACTCGATACCGTACATTTTATTAGTAATTGAGGTAGGTTATTGTTGTATTAGGCACTGATTATTCGTTATCACAGGTGTTTATTATACTTTGGCCATCAAATATTAGGTCTTGTGTCACTTTCACTTTGACAAATATGCTTTAGAGAGTGTCACTGTCACTGATAATGCTCATTTTCACTCGATACCGTACATTTTATTAGTAATTGAGGTAGGTTATTGTTGTATTAGGCACTGATTATTCGTTATCACAGGTGTTTATTATACTTTGGCCATCAAATCTTAGGTCTTGTGTCACTTTCACTTTGACAAATATGCTTTAGAGAGTGTCACTGTCACTGATAATGCTCATTTTCACTCGATACCGTACATTTTATTAGTAATTGAGGTAGGTTATTGTTGTATTAGGCACTGATTATTCGTTATCACAGGTGTTTATTATACTTTGGCCATCAAATCTTAGGTCTTGTGTCACTTTCACTTTGACAAATATGCTTTAGAGAGTGTCACTGTCACTGATAATGCACATTTTCACTCGATACCGTACATTTTATTAGTAATTGAGGTAGGTTATTGTTGTATTAGGCACTGATTATTCGTTATCACAGGTGTTTATTATACTTTGGCCATCAAATCTTAGGTCTTGTGTCACTTTCACTTAGTTATATGATTTGTAAACGTTTTATATACAATTTATTGTGTCTTTTTTAACCGATTTATATATTTCTATAGGTTCTAATCATATGAATGTCACTTGGTATATACATATGTGTCACTTTCACATTATTATGGTGTAATTGTATTTGTATAAATGTTTTCATAATACATGACTTTTGTATAACAATAAATTGGTTTACTTCCACTTTTTGCCTATATATATACTGTACATATTGTCATTATCTTTGGCACTTTCACTATGATTATTAGAACTCCAGCTTGGAGTGGTAATCAAAGAAGCACTCTACAGCACAGAGTGCCACCTTGCACGCCACACACTCCATGGTTGACTTTTTACCTGGGTTCGGCCTCACCCTGCTGTTGTAGCAGACATGGCACCGCTTCTGCGGTGTTCTTCCTGCTGCATTCTGAGGCAGGAAACCAAGCCTGTGCCTAAGCAAGTATGGACCAGACTGCAAGCGGTCGAGAACGGCGGGCCCAGGATGTGCCACTGCCCTCTGTGGCGTAGCATACTTCTCCAGGAGCTCCGTCAACACCTGCTTTTGGAACCTCCGCAGGCTATTGAACTTCAGGGGTGGGTTCTCATTCCAAAGCCTGTATATATTGTAGGCATTCAGAACTGACATGTCCACCATATGCAGAAAGAACTTTTTGTACCATCTGCACGAGGTACGCAGGCAGTCAATGAAGCCTATCTGCATGTCGGACTTGTCCACCAGCCTCATGTTGATGTTGTAGTCCAGGACAGCATCGGGCTTGGTCACCCTGGCCTGGGTGCGGCGATCCACCTTGCCAGTCTCCACCATTTCCCCCTTGTGGATGGTGGTCAGGAGGTTGACCTTCCGCTGGTCGTGCCAGTGGATAGCCAGAATGGGCCCCGACTTCTTCTTGAAGACATCACCTTTTTTGGTCTTTGGAGGGAAAGGTGGCATGCCCTTCCTTTTCCCTCGTACTGTGCCTACAGTCCCCGTCTTGCGCTCATGCAGGTACTGTGAGAGAGTGGGGGACGTGTAATAATTGTCCGTGTAGAGGACGTGATTCTTATGGAAGTAGCGGTCCATCATGGCTTGCACCACTGCTCCGCCAAAGCCAATGAGGGGGTCCACAAGCAAGTCCCCTTCCTTCCCACTGTAGACCAGGAAGTCCAGGACATAGCCAGTTTGGCAGTCGCACAGCACAAAGAATTTTATGCCAAAGCGATGTCTTTTTGAGGGGATGTACTGCCGGAAGCTGAGTTTTCCCCGGAACAGCACAAGAGACTCGTCAATGACGACCTTGCGGAAGGGCTTGAAGTAGGAGGTGAAGCGTTCTCGCATCATCTCATACAACGTCCTAATCTTCCACAGCTTGTCTGGGAGGTGGACGTCAAGGTTGGTGACAAGATGGAGCGCTGCGAGGATATCAAGGTACCGGTCGCGAGACATATATTTCCCGAAGGCAGGGGTGGAAATCAGATCATTGGTGATCCAATAGTCAGGCAACCTATGCTTCTTGACATGAGGCATTAGCATGGTGAGTGCCAGGAACACCATGAATTCTTTATGAGTCACTGGGGTCCACTTCCTCATGTGGCCCTTGGTCACCTTGCCCAAAAAGTGGACCTGGTATTGGTGCTGCTTATTTGTCTCTTTGACAACATAGCCTACCACCTCCTCATCAAAGAATGCCTCAAATAGTTCGTGTGGTGGAGCATTGGGGCCTGCAGGAAAATTGGGGGTAATGCCTCCCTCCAGTACCTCATCAAAAGCTGGCACATCAGGGTTGTATACATCCCCATCAACTACGTCTTGCCACTGAAAAACGTAGAATGGGTCTTGTCTACGCTTACGAGGAGCTCCAGCTGGTGGCCCAGCACGCCCACGGCCAACTCGGGAGGCGCGCGCCCTAGGGCGGCGAGGGCGGCGGGCAGCAAGACGCCGGGCCAAGCGGGTGGGTCGAGGGTCGTCGATGTCCATATAGTCATCGTCAGAGTGGTCATCTTGCCCTGACGGTGGACCTATGTAATCATGGCCAGAGTCTTCAGAGAGGTGCCCTTCATCATCAGTGGCCCCCGCATAATCTGGCGGGGAACCAGTGATGCGTGGGCGGCGTGCGGGTGGGCGAGGTGGGGAAGGAGTGGCAGGTGAGGCTGTGTCCCCCCGAGGTCCCGGGCTCCTTGGCCTGCGACGAGTGACAGAAAGCAATGATTCACTTTCACTAGGCCCAGGTATTGGTGATGCGAGCTCAAAGACTTCTGCAGGAAGACATGTTGAAGGCGGGAGAGGTGGGGAGGACCGTGGGGAAAGTTGCGGGGACGTATGGCTGGGGCCGGCCGGGGTGGACGCCGCCGCGGGAGCCTCGAACAAAACTCTCTTACTTTTCTTAATTTTCTTAGTATATTTTCTACCTTTCCCCTTTTCGGCAACAGTATGTCTCCTGTCGGGGGACCTAGGAGGCAAATAGGCCGAAAGTGGGGGGTCCTCAACCCTTGGCAATGGTGGGGGTGGTGGGGAAGAATGCGGGGCATCCGGGTCATCTTGGGTGGCGTGGGTAGATAAGGGAGACAATGGCGGTCGAGAAGGGTCACCACGCTGACCCTCACTCACAGCCTCATCCTCACCAAGTATTTTTGCTTGTTCCCTAGCTGCCGCGGCCGCCTTCTTAAGTATTTTTTGCTTATGCAAATGTAGCTTGAAAGGCGATTTACCTGGGGAAGGGCTTGGAGTCGTGTCACTTATGCGAAATTTGGTGAGTGACCTTGAACTCTCCCACTCACTTACTCTCCCAAGTTCACTGTCTTTAGGTAAACCAGCTTCCTCAATAAATGGTACATCACCTACATCACTCTCATCACTGTCAAATTCTCTCGCAAATCCCAGGAATTGCTCTTCTTTCTCACTCTGATGGCCATAATCACTCGACTTATAATTACTCGAGTCGTCACTGACTTCATCATCAACATTATGCTTGGCATCAGCTCGCTCATAAAGTCTCAAAGTCGTCTCAATACCTCCGGGAGATAACACATTTAGGCGATGGCGTCGGGGTAAGGCGCGACGAACTAGCAAGGGCGTCGTAGGAAGCACGATGTCGGACACGGCGGAATCACTATTTGGCGTACTGTCCATGATGGCGTCGGGGTAGATACTGTTGTTGTGGCGTCGTTTACGCCGGGTGGCGCCACCTACCGTCCCATGATACCAAAATTTACGCGCGGCTTTCGAAAAGCAAGCATGCAAGCAAGGGGCGTACAAGAGGCCATCCGGGTTGCGCGGGCCAAGTTTGTTATGGGCGTTCAAGAGCCCATCCGGGTTTGAGGGGTTAAATACCACCTCCCCATAGAGGCTAATTATGTATTTTGTACAGTATTTATGAAATTCTCCCTATAAATGGTAATTTTTTAACAATGCTTTTTCATACTCTCCCTAATGCTTTTTCATACTCTCCCTATAGATGGAGGGCAGTTTCCTAATTTTATTGTTTTTTCATCGTAAATTCTTTACTTTAACCTCACATTTTCCTTAATTATCATAGCCTAGCCCTCCCATTTTTAGATTGTTGGATAGGCCTAGCCTAATTTCCACCTGTTCAATTTTTACAGTAATTTTTTCAAAATTCTCCCCATAGGATACAAGTTAATTTTCCACACCAAACGATACTTTTAAATAATTTCTCCCCATAGAGGATATATAGTTAGGCCTATTCAACTTTTTACACTATTTTTCAGAAATTCTCCCTATAAAAGGTAATTTTGGTAAAAATTGAAGACCCCGGACAGCCTTTTTACTAGTTAGGCCTAATTCTATTTTTTTTTAAATTTTTCTTTGATATACAGTGTTGTTTAATACCGAGGACCGTCGCATTTTAGTATTTTCAACATTAGCCTAACCTAACTTAACCGAAAACTAAACAGGGAACATGAGCTGGGTTTAGACCGTCGCGTACCCATAAACAGGGAACGGGAGCTTAGGTTAGACCGTCGTGCACCCATAAACAGGGAACGTGAGCTGGGTTTAGACCGTCGGTTAATTTTCGGTTCGGTTCGGTTAGGCTAGGCTAATGTTGAAAATACTAAAATGCGACGGTCCTCGGTATTAAACAACACTGTATATCAAAGAAAAAGGTAAATCTACAGTTATACTACCCCACCCCCACTACCTCCCCCCTTCAAAACATGCCTTTTAGCGTGTTTTTGGATGGTTCAGCAGACGCGGAAACTGGAAAAAAACGTATTTTGATAAAAAATTATCACCAACCAGATAAGAGTTTTTCAGGTAATTTGTTGTTGTTTTTAATGTTTTCTTGGATATAGGCCTACAATGTTATTTAATACAGAGGACCGTCGCATTTTAGTATTTTTAACATTAGCCTAACCCAACTTAACCGAACCTAACCGAAAAGTAACCTGTCTCCGCGACGGTCTAAACTCCCCCTCACGTTCCGTTTATGGGTGTGTGACGGTCTAAACCCTGCTCACGTTCCCTGTTTATGAGTTTGCGAAGGTTTGTAATACTTCAATGTATCTATTTCAAGTCAAATATACATTTCCGCGCATCATCAAACCATACTAAGTCTACTACTAATAATATTAACCCATTAGTACCAACAGAATCGCGACAAAATAGGGGTAGTATAACTAGATTTATCCTACTTTTGGACAATTTTCATAGAAAATCCCTATAGGCCTAGGGCAGTTTTCCTTATTTTATTAAGTTTTTCATCGCAATTTCTTAATTTTAACCCCACATTTTCCCTGAACTTTATAGGCTAGCTCCCCACTGCCCCCACATCGGCCACATGGCCGAGGCTAGAGGGGGGCATTTTTAGATTGTTGGATAGACCTCATGGATAAATACTACTTTCCACTGGTCCTTGGTATGAAACAACTCTATATATCGCAGAAAAAACGGACAAAATAAGATATATATATACTAAAAATGCTTCAATTTTTACCGAAACAATCTTGCCCAAATCAAGGTGACGCCACAGCTAGAATCCTCATATAGGCTAGGCCTATGGAAATATATGGAAAATCTGGGTCTCCTACTCTCTGAAAAGAAAGATATATATACATAGAAACCTCTGAGCACTATATTTACCTGTTCTAATGCCTATAGACGTCGATTTTCTCATATTTTCGAGGAGGTTCTTGGATTCGCCGGTGACACACTCAATAATGGAGGTCGCTTTGTCTTGTAAGTTGTAAACCGATTCGTAACTTCGTAAGGCAGTTATTAGTTTCATAGGTTTATATACTTTTATTACTGGTATTTTGTATGGAAAAGATCATATATATATATACTTTAGCATTGTCTTGAACCGTAGAAGTGTACTAATTAATGTAATAACCTAATTAACGATAACTAATGACCTGTTGCTATACGCCAATTCACAGAAAACACGCAATTTACAGAAAACGTTTCACCGTAAACTAATATAAATGTATGTGATTCTACTATAAGGAAGTTGGAGCTGTAGTTATCGATATTCACTAATTTACCTGCTAAAATACGATTGTAGTAAATTTTTCAATATATTTACATACTCTTTAGTCATCAGAAACTTACATTATTGCATTTAGAATTACTATCGATGTCTACACCTCCAACTTCCTTATAGCCCGAAACTTGTAAGTGGTCACATTTCGCAAAACACATTCATAATTTCCCAGTATGAATAGAGATAAAAAATTCATTGACCACTTACGAGTTTCAGGCTGTAAGGAAGTGGGAGTTTTAGCCATCGATATTTAGCAAATTACCAGCGAAAATTTGGTTGTAGTGCATTAATAACCCCAGTAAATTAAATTAACCATACTCTATCCATCAGAAACCTACATTTATTATTGCATTATTGACTTATATCAATGTTTTCGGCTTCAACTTCCTTATAACCTGAAACTCGCAAGTGGTCAATTGCTTACTTAGGCCTACCTATGAATATATAGTGGGGAATTTAGGAGCAGGCTTCTTTGTGGTGTCCCACACCTCTAAGAACATAAGAAAATGAGAGTCTCCAGAAAGCCGATTGGCCCACACAAGGCAGATCCCTCTCACACCCAATCCCAATTACAAGGCCTAATTATAGGCCCAGCTCACTAATACCATGAGGACTGACCTCACCAAAACGGTCAGAGGTCAGAAAACGGGGGTCTGCAGAGCGCCGATTTATCTGAAAGACACGAGAATAGGGGATGTCCTCAAACTTGTGTAGCAATTTGTACGTCTCGATCATGTCACCCCCGATTCTTAATAATAATAATAATAATAATAGTTCTTAAAGCTAGCGCATGCTAAGCTAGCTAAGGATAGCTCAATAAGGCCGATTAGGCGTATTTCCATTGGGGTCCTGTACTACTATCCCATCCCTTTGCTCATGAGGGATGGTAACGACTCAGTGCTTGTGAAAAATCTTTAATGCGCCGAGCGTGGGCGCGAACCCGGGCCTTCTGGGTGGAAGTCCGAGACGCTAGTCACTACACCAAGCGAGCCGCTTCTGTCCTGCAGTGTTTGGAGATCTAGGCGTCGACATCTCTCCTCGTAGGGCAGCTGGGCCAACTATACTAAATGTAAAGTCAGTGAAAATAGGTTAGCCTAAACAGACCCAGATGCGGAAATAACTCGAGCCGACCATGCCAATCTTTCTTGGTGTCACTGGTAAAGTGTTCGCCTTATAGCCCAAGGGTCCCGGGTTCAATCCCAGTCCCTGGCATATTTACGTGAGGCTATTTCAGCATCTAACGAAGCTTAGGTGTGTTGGTAAAATTGTTAAGATGGTTGAGAGTAAGATCGGAGCTCCATAAATCCTCCTTCGGGTATGGTGTAAAAAACCTATTCCTACATTATTATGTTACCTCCACCAACCGACTTTACTCCTAAACTCAATTAATGAAATCAACAAATACATGTGGCAGGTCTCCCTCACTATACGGAGCCCTGATTTACTATATTACTATAGGTTTTTAGGTGTTAGGGTTTGGGTTTTGGCTGGCCCGAGAACACAACCCCATTTACCCCATACATTTTAAGGTTCGCTACGTGATTTTTCTATTCAAGATCGGGTTTTCAGGAACGTAACCCAATCATATATCGAGGGAGATCGGTAGTTTGTTTTAGGAGGGTTGGTCCTAATCAAAATGTGATGTTTGGCATACTCTACCCAGCTTTAGCCGTTTCTGTCTGTCTCTTTTACTGTCCTACTTTCCCTTCTATGGGCAGGAGGCTAGGAATCCTCCTCCCCTTGTAAAATTCTCCTACTCGACGAGACAGAGGGGAGAGGGAACGCGAAAGTGGTCTCGGTCAAGGTTTCTGTTCGGGCTCTGTCTCGAGTCAGCCACTCTCAGCAATGGGATATCTGCCTGAGTATATAGCTTACAGTATACATACATACATAAGATTTAGTCCTACCTTATTAAGCTTATTATTCCATTAATTCATTGTTCTTCCCTCTCACTAAAGCCGGGATCACACGAGCGCTTTTTCCCTCAACGTTTATCCTTAACACTGGTCTGGCAGCTTATGAGGACAACACAAGTGATATTATTGTGTGAACATCAAGGGAGTGAATTAGTTATGAAGGTGGAACTAGATATTTTTACCCTGACTGTACTATACTGTACAGTATTTCCACTATGGTAATTAGACGATCTTATTCAGCTTGGGAAGCAACGCAAAGAACCAAAGAGGTAAAGTATATCTCATTCTTTCTGGTTACTTTATCTGGTGGGCCATCCAATTCGACGTCCAGCCAACATTCTGACTAGAGGGAGGGGTGTGGCCCAAAACAATAGTTTCAGGCCATAAGGAAGTTGGAGCCGAAGTTGGAACGTTTGTCGGCCAGAGTGGACAGAAGGGTGCTGAGCTGGTATGGTCATGTTGAACAAATGGAAGAGGAAAGGCTTACAAAGAGAATATGCGAGTCAGATACAAGGGGAGATAGAAGGGCAGGATGACCTCCATTGAGATTTAGGGACTGTGTAGGACAAGCGTTGAAAGATAAAGGAATGACTATAGATCAGGCAAGAGAAGTGGTAATAAATAGGAATGAATGGAGAATGCTAGTGAATATATTAATGTAAACGCGGTCATTTGGGAGAGAGGGTCATGCGCCAGTTGGACTAGATAATAGTCCGTTAGGCGTCTGGCCTGGGGAGCCGGTGGTAGTGAAGGTTGCGCCTGGAAGCATGGTGGGCGGGCTTGTGGTGATACAGCTTCGCTGCAAGTCTGCCTGCGGAAATCGGCGTCTCTCCAGGGGATCTGGGACCTGGGAATCTTTTGCTGGGGACCCCAAATGGGTCTGGTTCTCTGGGTATTTCTCCTTGACGACCTAGATGTGCGTGATTTTTTTTTTCTGTGTTGTGATGTCCCTATTCAGGCTCTGTCTCGAATCGGCAACCCCCATAAAAAAAATAAAAAATAAAAAAAAAATAAAAAAAAAATAAACTGGGGTAAGTACCAGAGTACAGTACTGTATATAGATACATACTGTACAGTACATTGTTTTTTTGATATGTTGTGATGTCCCTGTTCGGGCTCTGTATAGAGTCGGCCACCCCCATAAAAAACAAATAAATAAATAAATAAATTAAAAAAACAAAAATAAATACAAGGAAAACTGGGGTAAATGCTAGAGTATACTGTATACATAAATACAGTACAGTTGCGCTAATAAGTGATGTCTCGGCACCAAGTATGTTTTGATCAATAATTGGTATCAGCAATATCGAAGCTTCATTTCTTCATATCGAGTGTTCCAAACATGTTCCTACACTTACCCATCCTATTCAACATCTGACAGACATTAATACAGCGCAGAGCGAGCCAAACATAATGACAGCCGGGACATGACTTATTAGCGCGACTGTACATGAATAAAGAAACATCACAAAATTTGAGTGTTTTAATATAAAAATTTCCTGTAAATAAATGATAAAGAAAATGCACAATGGTAATACTACGGTGTGCAAATCACCCTCGCTATTCCATGCCCCAATTTATATTATTTTGTATTGTCCCTATTCGGGCTCTGTCTCGAGTCGACCACCCCCAGTAAAAAAATAAAAAATAAAATAAAAAGATAAAAAAATGGGGAAAGGACCTGAGCAAAGATAGACAGACAGAATATATTATATCATTATGGATTGTCTTCTAATTTTTCACAATTATACCCGAGTTTATATACAGTATTATACATTCATACAACATTTTTGGTTTGTAATTTGTTTTGTAGATGTTTAGGTGACAATCACCAGGTCGATCTGGGGATCCGCCGCTAATGAGCTCGTCCTGGAATCTTTACAACTCTTTACAGGACTGAACATGCCATTTTTATCGGCAATAGCTCAGAGAAGAGTGTTGAGAGGGGAGAAGGGGTGTTGGAGAGAGAGGAAGGTGTTGGAGTGGCTTTGTTATGTGTGTTTTGTCTGTATACGTCGTCAGGATGTCCCCGGACTGGGTGCAAGCATGTGAAACATGCTAGGACGTACTACCGTACCCACTAAATGTCCGCCGTGGCAGGGATTCCATCCCGGGTCTTTCAGATTCACACGCGAGCGTGCTCACCACTTGACCACCACGGCCCCATGGATAAAAAGTATGCTGAACTATATTTTATGTATTTATAAATGTACTACAACCGTATTTTAGTTGGTAATTCTGCTAGTCCGACATTGCAAGAAAATGTATTTTAGTTGGTAATTCTGCCACTCCGACATTGCAAGAAAATAGACACACTTATTAAAAAACAAAAAAATTATATAATAGTTTAACCAGATCACTGAGTTCCACAAAAGAACTCTCATAGGGCTGACCCGAACGATTAGATTCATATTTTTTCATCAACCAACTTTACTTCTAAACTCAATTAATTAAATCAACAATTACATGTGGCACTCCAAGGACTCGAACCTAGGATACTCACATCGAAATTCAGCGTACTTATGCATTATGCTATCAAAACAGATTAAGATGGACAACTAATCAAGTCAAGATAGATAGGGAAGGGCAGGAGGTGAACAAATCTAGGAAGGTGAAGACACGCAGACATTTCTCGCCATTTCATCAGTTCAGCCGGACCACATGAGCTCCACAGCAGAGCTCTTATAGGGCAGGGCCGAAGGATGAGGCAAGAACTGCTACACTGCAGCACTAACCAAGAAGTGATCAAGGGCGAAGCATGAGAGATCACGACTACAGCAATTATAATGTAAAACTTGCAAAATAAACAAACCAAAACTGGGATGACACAAGATGAATGCAAAAGAACTTATCAAAATTGCTATGTGGAAATAACGCTTAATAAAATAAAATCACAGCGAGATGCAAAAAAATGCACTACTGAGGGGAATCGAGTCAGCTCGACTGTATCAGCGACCGAAGAGACTAATTAAGTCAGGAGCCTACAACCTAGCCAGGGCAGGGTGGCACATGGTATAGGCCGCCCGAAGGATAACTGAAAGAAAAACTACGCAAAATTAGTCAAGCCGACGACGAAAGCTTGAGGGGAGAAGGAAATATCCATAACCTTCCCCCACCAAGCTCCAGTTGCCGGCCCCGAAGCCCCCCAACTGCGTCAAGGAGCGTAGTAGGAGGAGGGCACTAATTACATACATACGGCAGCTGATCAAAGGGTCAGCAGATCGAGCCCATACATACATACATACATTTATAGCCTGAGTGCTCCACAGGAAGTGTGGTGCCTGTCTCACGTCCTAATGGAGGCTGCTCTAGGCAACCCTGTTCACTTAACCCTCTCAGACCCCGATGACGCATTTTATTTATATTTTCTGGCTATTATTTGACGATTTTATTCAGATTCGGAAGGGTATATGGAAATCAGAGGGTTAATATAAATGGTGTTTACCCTTTTAAATCCCACAGATCCTTCCTAAGCTGCATAAAAGTGTCTAATTCTAGCCAGAAAAAAACTGTCAAAATGCATCAAGAGCCTGAAGGGGTTCAAGTAGTTTCATGTAAAGTGTTCATTATTATGTTATCTCCACCAACCAACTTTCAGCCACCCCAAGCTATGGGGTATGTGCCTCAGTACTGTATATACAAAATAATAATAATAATAATAATAATAATAATAATAATAATAATAATAATAAAGTAGACGTGCCGTTTTGCCCAAAATCAACACGGCATACCCAACTCTGCGATGGGTTACCTATATATATATATATATATATATATATATATATATATATATATATATATATATATATATATATATGAGAGACAGACGTAACTCGGGTAATCACATTTTTACGCATCAATATTGCACACAATTTTTTTTGTTTTGTTTTACAATCTAAAATATAAATGCACAGGAGCAAGCTGCAGGCCTACAAAAGGAAAACTTTACATGCCCAACAATAATTGTCCAAAGCCGTAATAAAGTATTAATAGAAAAAGTTTCTGGAGGATAGCCTATTAGCCTACCATTATTACATTACATTACATTAATGAAGTCAACGCACCAGGCGACAAAGGCCATATGGCACGAAATAATTAAAGACGGGAAGGAAGTTAACTAAATATCATCGAGAACTCGAACATGATGAAGGAAGGACATAATACGGGAGATAGAAAACGAGGGAGATTCAGAAAGAAAATCTGCAAGACATGGCGGCCGGCGGAGGAAAGCCAGAAAAGGGAAGAAACACGTGCGGGCAACGGAAAATAAGGGGCAATCGAGGAAAAGATGGGAGACAGAAAGCTGAACGGTACAGCGCGAGCAAAGAATCGGAGGAGAACGGGACATTAAAAACGAATGGGTAAGTCTGGTGTGGCCAATGCGGAGACGGGCCAAAGCCGTCTCCCATCGGCGATTACGGTGGGAGGGATCAGACCACCCAGAAACGGACGGTTTGACAGAACGAAGTTTATTAACGGAGATAGTGGACCACTGAGTCTGCCACCTCGACCAAAGAAACCTGGACAAGGCAGGGAAGAAATCAGAGGCCGGGACAGCAAGTGAGGAGCGGGTACCCCGCACGGCAGCAGAACGAGCAAGGCAATCAACCCGCTCATTACCGCAAACGCCAACGTGACCGGGAATCCAGCAAAAATGTACAAGCTTTTTGCGGACGGAAAGGCGGAAAAGCCATTCCTGAATGGAAAGAACTAAAGGGTGTAGAGCAGGGGAGGACTGTAAGATAAGTAGAGCACTGAGAGAATCAGAGAACAAAGTAAAGGACGAGGAGGGGAAGGAACACATAAAACGGATGGCAATAAAAATAGCATAAAGTTCAGCAGTTAAAATACTGGCAACGGGAGGTAAAGAATATTGATACGAGCAAGTGGGAAAAAGGACGGCAAACCCCACGCCTACCGACGTCTTGGAGCCATCAGTAAACACAGGAGTGGTTGTAGCGTGAAGAGAGAGGTGATCTAAGAAACGAGACCGAAGAACGAGGGGAGAAGTAGAGGACTTGGAACAAGGGAGGATGGAAGGGCAAACCGAAGGACGAGGGAAAAGCCAGGGAGGAAAAGAGCAAAAGCGAAAAGGGAGGACGTTAGAAACAGGGAAAGAGCACGATGCGAGCAGCGAGAGCATGCGGACAGAAAACGGAGAACCAAGACGGGGGTGAGACGAAAAAGTAGCAACGACCGAAGGGGGAAGGGAAAGATGTGAAGATGGGAATTGTTGAAGGCGAGCGTAAGAACGAAGGGACAGGAGAGCCCGACGGCGATAAAGAGAAGGGAAACCAGACTCGGCATAGAGGCTTTCAACAGGAGAGGAACGAAAAGCACCAAGGGCAAGACGAAGACCAGAGTGATGAACAGAATCAAGAGCATGGAGAACAGAATCAGAGGCTGAAGAGTAAACTTGACAGCCATAATCCAACTTAGAGAGGACAAGAACCGTATGAAGCCGAAGAAGAAGCGCTCGATCAGCACCCCAAGTGAGGTGGGACAAGCACTGAAGAAGGCGGAGGCGGAGTAAGGCAGCAACCTTGAGAGAAGAAACATGAGCGGACCAATTAAGACGAGAATCAAAAGTAAGACCCAAAAAAGTAGTAGAGTACAAAGTACAAAGGAGTACAAAGGAAATCAAGCAACAACAGATCTAGTGACCCTTCTAGGCTGCTTGTCCTCCAAAACACTGAGGATCAAGTGTCCAAACAGTGGTTTAGAGTGGGTAAGGGAACATTGGAAAGGGAACTACTGCCCTGCCACTAACGTGGCAGGACTAGGAAGTTAGAAGGGGACATATGGGTTAGTAACTGAGGGGAGGATAAAGTTATTCATTTACAAACGCAGTCAGTCGCGGGTTTGATGCGAGATATTTGTCTAGGCGGAATTTAAATGAATCAACGGTGCTGCAGTCTATAACGTTTCGGGGAAGCCCATTCCACAAGTTGACAACTCGATTGAAGAAGAAATTCTTAGATTCGTGCGAGTTAAAAGATTTACCAATAATTTTGCAACCGTTTCCCCGTGTGTAATTAGATTGGTCGATAGTGAAGTATTTACTACAGTTCATATTGTCGATGCCTTTGATGATTTTGAACACTTGAATTAAGTCGCCTCTTAATCTGCGCTGGGTTAAAGGAAATAGATTTAATTCTCTAAGACGCTCTTCGTATGGTTTGTTCTTTAGGCTAGGTATCATTTTGGTAACTCTACGTTGAACTCGTTCTAGCTTGTTTATATCTTTTTGGTAATAAGGGCACCAGGATTGAACGCAGTATTCCAGAAGAGGGCGGACTAAGGAATTGTAAAGGGTTAGGATAACTTCTTTGGATTTATGCTCAAATGACCTGCCTATAAAGCCAATTATTTTGTTTGCCTTCTTAACAACTTCTGAACATTGTTGACTCGGTTTTAGGTTACTCGATATTGTTACTCCCAGATCAGTTTCTCTGTTTACATTCTTAAGCCGAGTGCCATTCATCGAATAGTTTGCTTTCTCATTTAGGTATCCGACATGTAGTACTTTACATTTATCCGCATTGAAACTCATTTGCCAAATTTGGGCCCAACATGACAATTTATCTAGATTGTGTTGCATATCGTCAACTTGTTCTTTTGAGAGTACGCTATGTGCAATTTTTGTATCGTCAGCAAATTTTGAGATTGTGCAGGTGAGACCCTCATCTATGTCGTTGATGTAAATTAGAAAGAGAATTGGTCCTAGTACCGATCCCTGGGGTACCCCGCTACTTACATTGGTCCATTTAGATGCCTTACCGTTTATGACTACTCTTTGCTTTCTGTTGTTGAGCCAATTTTCTATCCATTTCAACACACCGTCTTGTATTCCATGCGCTTTTAGTTTTAGCAGTAAACGTTTGTGGGGAACTTTGTCAAAGGCCTTTTGAAAATCAAGGTATATAATATCTACAGCTTTACTCTCATCGTAGAGGTTGAGGATATCGTGGAAGAAGTCTAAGAGGTTTGTTAAACAGGAACGTTTTTTACGAAAGCCGTGTTGAGTATCTTTAAGTATGTTATTTTCCTCTAAGTGATTTACGAGTCTGTCTCGTATGACCGTTTCTAGCATTTTACATACAACTGAGGTTAAGCTAATTGGACGATAGTTACTGGGTAGGGATTTGCTGCCTTTTTTGAATATCGGTGTTACGTTGGCTAGCTTCCACTGATCAGGCATAGTTCCAGACTGCAAGGATTTATTGAATAGTAATGTCAGTGGTTTGGAGAGCTCATTCTTAGCTTCCTTTAGAACTCTAGGCGAGATTGTATCAGGTCCTGGCGTTTTATTTACTTTGAGTTTATCTAAACAATTCAATACTTCTCTCTCTGTAACGGTGATATTGCTTAAAACATCTGAATTATCAATCTGAATCGGCGATGGTGTAGGGATATCACTGAGGTCTTCTGTTGTAAAAACTGATGCAAAGAAGGTATTGAGGGCATTACTCATTTGTACTTCGTCTTTGGTGTATTCTCCTTTTTCATCGACTAACGGTCCAACAGTTGAAGTAACTACTTTTTTCTTTCTGATATAACTATAGAATTCTTTCGGGTTTGTTTTACTTTGATTCGCAATATGTAACTCTAAGGTCTTTTTACTTTGCTTAATTAACTTTTTGGCTTTGCGCCGTAGCTCTACAAATTTCACCCGTTCTTCGTCATTTTGTGAGGATTTTAATCTATCATTAGCAAATTTTTTAGCAAGCAGGCAGTTTGAAATATCTTTATTCCACCATTTGGGCTTATTATTATGGCCTGGACGCCGTATTTTCGATGGTATGCAGTCTTGCACTGCTTTTAGGTAAGTGGTTTCGAATAACTTCCAAGATGTATTTATGTCGTTATTGTTAATTAAAAAGCTCCAGTCAGTTTCTTTAAACATAGCTCTAAGTTTATGGAAGTTTGCTTTCTTGAAATTAGGGACTTTTTCGATGCTACTATTTGGTTCGTTACTAGTAAACTTTAAAGTGAAAGTTATCGTACGATGGTCGCTGTTACTGAATTCATCACCAACATTCAAATTCTCTATCAATTCTTCTTTTGTTGCAAGTACAATGTCAAGAACGTTATTACCACGGGTCGGCGTTCGAACAAATTGATAAAGCGAACTCTCTTGCAAGTTCGTATACAAGTCATGTCCGGAGTGTGAAGTAAGAGTATCGCCCCACTTGGTCACAGGTAAATTAAAGTCGCCAAAAATTACGGTATCTTGTGAGTTACTTACATCTGCAATTTGTTCGTAAATTTCTCGGTCAGTTTGCACTGATTGAGCTGGAGGTCTGTATATTAACGCAAGTATTATTTTTGTACCTTTATTATTCTTTATTAGCACAAAAGATGTGTCGACGTTCACAATTTGAGGTTTTGACACGAGGGTCGGGTTAAGACTTTCTTTGATATAAAATAAAACGCCACCTCCATTTTTATTTATTCGGCTGTTCTCAAACATTACATAACCGGGAAGTGAATACTCTGCTAAAAAGTCTCTATCTTCTGTATTGAGCCAAGATTCTGTTATGCCAATCACATCATAATTTTCTGTAAACACTAGTTCCTCTAAATCTGAAAATTTATTGCGTATGCTACGAGCGTTTGCATAGAAAACCTTTAAAGTTGCGGTTTTAGAACTCGCAGAACGTTCTTTCATCGAATTTTTGGTTCTGGTCGGATCTACATTTACATTCATGGCTGTCCTCGGTCCTCGGTCGTTATCCCTGACGGTTTTGAATTTGGGTCGTGTTGGTGGAGATTTATCCAAATTCGCGGTTCTTGACGGATTAGTATTTAATTCCTTTGTAGGTTGCCGTCCTCGCTGTCTTCGGTCCTCCTTCCTGGTTGTCCTGTGCTGAGTCGATTTCTTCTCCGAAAATCCTTCACCGCATCGTTGAGAAGACGCCCAAAACGTGCTGCTCCCACCTGGTTCAGATGAACTCCATCGTCCGAAAACAAATAGTCATCGTAGTAGAAATTGTCCCAGGTGTCGACGAATCCCACGTTCTCCTTCCTGCAGAGGTTTGCTAGACAACGATTTGTGCTGGTGGCTATGTTGTAAAATCGGCTCTCTACACCGAGCCGGGGGACGATTCCTGAGACGATGATCCTTGATGACTTCTCCTTAAACGACTTGATCAGCTGCTGGTACTTTAAAAGCAAATCTTCCGACCGGGTTCGCTGCACATCGTTGGATCCAACGTGGATGACGTACATTGTATTAGCAGGGGCCAGCTTTGATACTTCGTCAACTGCTGCAACTACGTCATCCACACCACCACCAGGGATACAAAAACGCTTCCTGGTCTTAGGTGCCCTGGCGCAAAACTCTGTGAGCTGACCACGTATCATCGAGTCTCCCACGAGCCGGACTTCTTCTATTTCCTCTTCGTCATCTGAGTCTGCGAGTATCTGGAAACGGTTTTGACACTCGGTAATCGGTATGTGTTTCCTGGTCTTGGGGCAAACGTTGTTCCTCACGACACGGAAGTTGTCTTGAGGGGGAAGAGAGTCACTATTTGTATCTTGAGTATCGGATACATCAGCTGAAGTGGCTACTGTAGGCGTTGAATTGTTGGCAGTTGACGTTGGGGCGTTGGTGGCTGCTGGAGTTGCGGTGACAATTGAAGTTTGTGGTACTCCAACGTTGAGTGTTACAAACTCTTGGAGTGATTCCAGCTTCATGGTGAGGACGTTGATCTTGTTGTAGGCTTCATCTAATTTCACTGTAAAATTCTCTCGTTGCTGGCAGAGCCGGCAGTCTTGAAGATCGATAGTAGCAAACATGGACTCACCAAACCTACCGGCGCAGTTCGCACAAGCGCGAGGCATGGTGACAGTCACTTTCTTCAGATCACTTCACTCACTTAAAAAAACAATTCACTCACTTTAAAACACTTCACTCACTTTAAAAACACTTCAATCACTTCAACCGAAAACAAATATGCTGAAATACGCAGAAATAGGTTATCAGGGGTGATAGCCTAACCGAAAACAAAAATGTTGAGATACGCAGAATTAGGCTTCCAGGGGCGATAGCCTAACCAAAAGTTTTTTTTTTAAATTGAAATACGCAATAATAGGCTACCAGCGTTGAATAGCCTAACCGAAAATAATAAAATTGAAATTCGCAGAAATAGGCTACCAGGTGTGATAACCTAACCTTAAACAAATATATGTATAACAGAATATGTAACTAAATATACAATTCACCAAATAGAGATTATATAAAAATAAAGTGTGACTGCACACAAGGGGTTAATATACTGTGTCAACAGATGGCCCTGGTGTCACTGTAGCCTAGTAAAGCAGTAGCCTACTCTTTTTAGATAAAAAAGTGTATCAGTCAAAGGTTATTACAAGATCGTTCAAGCAACAACTAAAATTACAGATATATACTGTATAGCTACAGTAGGATACTAAATACAATATCTACAAGAGTTAATAATAAAACAGATTGGCTGGCTATAGGCTAGGCTAGGTTTGGGTTAGGTCAAAAGCTTGGCAGGTTGGGTTAGGCTAGGTTAGTTTGTACAAATACCACCCTTAGCTTAAAGTAAAATCAGTCTGAGGAGAAAAAGTCAAGAATATATCTAGGGGGAAAAGATAAATGAATGCACTTAAATTTGGTACAAAATTTGCTGGAATTTAATATGTATAATCCCCCAAAAAGGTTTGTTTACAAAATGGCGTCGGCGTTAGTCTCTGTAGGCAGGTTAGTTAGTAAACAATATTGTTTATTAGCAAATTAATATGCAAAGCTTTACTTACATACAAGGCAGTTAAATAGATACTTACTACAGTAGGTAATGGGTAAAATTAGGGGCTACGATTTTATATAAAATAGTAATAAGAGAGCGTTTGTTTACAAAGCAAAACAAAACAATAGATGGCGCTAGTGGCGCCCTGTCCGAGCAGGAGTCTTGTGATAAACACAAAGTTTATCAGTCAATACACAGCGAAATATCGTGCAGTGTTACTTACTAAGCTACAGGATGGTAAAACGTGCTCTTAACCACCTTTCATGCACAAGAATGAAGAGGATGAGTAGTTAATACTCAAATTATGATCGATATCGTGAGAGCGTTGACAGAGCGTCTGCAGCGTCTGGCGGTAGCACGGGGTATGAATATATATATATACTGTATATATATATATATATATATATACATTACTTTATTTTATTTACGTGTACAATAGAATTATTTCTGAATTTATTACCTGAAGATTACCTGGCTTTCTTATTTTGTTTTTTCAGTGTCAACCCAGGAGCCATTTCCCTTCTCGTTGGAAAGGGTGTATATTGTGGCAAAGATATACAACTGTATAAACATTCTCATATATTTTCATAACAATAACAATGCATGGAAACAATTGCGCATAGCTCACGAACCAATTACTCTATATTATTTTTGTTTTCACCATTGGAAAGAGCACAATTTTCCGATTCCGGTGATATATACAGTTATATACGTATCTGACCAAATAACGCAACCACGAGGTGGGGAACAGCTCGGAACCCGGCTAGCATCGCTGGAACAGAGACGGGTGAAGCGTAAATATTCGCATTTTGGCTCTTCATTTCAAATATTCATAGCGCAAAAAGTATTTGTCCTAGGAACTTCTAGTTTGTTTTATACTCATCAGCATTATTTGCCGTATTCATTCAGCCTAAATTTAAAACCATACACTTCGTAGCAACGAAATAAATCGAAAATGTTATAAACCATATCAATCAAAATCAGATTTTTTTTTTTTTCGGTCATTGCATGGAAACAATTGTGCATAGCTCGCGAACCAATTATGCTATATTATTTTAGTTTTCACCATTGGAAAGAGCACAATTTTCCGATTCCGGTGATATATACAGTTATATACGTATCCGAGCAAATAACGCAACCACGAGGTGGGGAACAGCTCGGAACCCGGCTAGCATCGCCGGAACAGAGATGGGTGAAGCGTAAATATTCGCATTTTGGCTCTTCATTTCAAATATTCATAGCGCAAAAAGTATTTGTCCTAGGAACTTCTAGTTTGTTTTATACTCATCAGCATTATTTGCCGTATTCATACAGCCTAAATTTAAAACCATACACTTTGTAGCAACGAAATAAATTGAAAATGTTATAAACCATATAAATCAAAATCATATATTTTTTTGTTTTCGGTCACTGCTTGAGAACTATTGAAGATAAACAATTTCTGTTTCCAGATTTGGAAAGAGGAGAAAAAATACTATTATTTGAGCAAACAAAAATATATGGTCATCACTCACAATTTAGAGCTAGGACGGTGTGAAGACAATTGCATGGGAAATAATTGTATTCCGGACTCATTTACACTTTCATATTTCGATTTATTTACATTTTTTTTTATTTTATCATGTACTATAAATATTCCTCTTTCCATTGATATATGATACATCACAATAAACAGCATTCTGGTGGATGGAAATCGCGAAAAATGTAAGGCTTCGACAACACTCATGAGCCAAATTCAAGACCCAAAATACTTGTCAAGCGCCAACTCGGACTTATTGGAACATAATATGATGGAGAGAGTTAAGATGAGGACGAAGACGACGACGAAGACGAAGAAGACGACGACGATGACGATGAAGACGACGAAGACGATAACGACATCGAAGACAAAGAAGATGACGACGACGACGAAGACTACAAGATGACACCGACGACGTCGACGATGACGAAGACAACGCCGACGACGACGATGAAGACAACGACGACGAAGACGACGAAGATTACGACGACGATGAAGACGACGTCGATGACGAAGACGACCTCGACGACGAAGACGACAACGACGACAAAGATTACGACGACGAAGACGAAGTCGACGACAAAGACGACGAAGACGACGACGACGAAGACGATAACGACGATGACGACGACGACGATGAAGACGACAAAGACGACGACGAAGACGATGACGAAGATGACGACTACGACGACGACGACGACGAAAATTACGACGACGACGAAGACAACGTCTGCCACGACGAAGATGATGACAACAAAGACGACGACGATGAAGACGATGACGAAGACGATGACGACGACGACGATGAAGAAGATGATGACATCGATGACGACGACGACGACGAAAACGACGAAGACGACGACGACGATGAAAACGATGAGGAAGACGATGACGACGACGTCAACGACGAAGACGATGACAACGACGACGAAGACGACGATGACGAAGATGAGGACGACGATGACGACGAAGACGACGACGATGAAGATGAGGACGACGATGACGACGAAGACGACGAAGATTACGATGACGACGAAGACGACATCGACGACGAAGATTACGACGACGACGAGGATGACGACGACGACTATGAAGACGACGACGACGACAAAGATTACGACGACGACGACGACGACGAAGACGAAGACGACGCCGAAGACGAAGACGACGAAGACGATGACGACATCGACGATGAAGGCGATGACGACAACAAAGACGACGACGAAGACGACGTCGACGACAAAGTAAGACGAGTAAGACGACGATGACGAAGACGAGGAGGATGAAGATGACGACGACGACGAAGACTACAATGACGACGTTGACGACGACAAAGAAGACGACGATGACGAAGATTACGACGACGACGAAGACGAGGACGACAACGACAACTATTAAGACGACGACGACGATGAAGACGACGACACCGACGAAGACGACAAAGACGACGACGAAGACGATCACGAAGACGATGACAACGACAACGATGATGACGACGACGACGAAGACGACGACGACGACAAAGATTATGATGACGACGTCGACAACAAAGACGACGAGGAAGACTACGATGATGAAGACGACGAGGATAAAGACGACAACGACGACGAAGGCAACAATGACGACAATGAAGACGACAACGACGACGAAGATGACGATGACGAAGACGATGACAAAGACGACGATGACGATGACAATAAAGAAGATGAAGACGATGATGACGACGACGACGACGAAGACGATGACGAAGACGACGACGACGACGACGTCGATGAAGACGACGAAGACGACGACAAAGATGATGACGAAAAAGAAGACGACGATGACGGCAATGAAGACGACGACGACGACGAAGACGACGACGACGACGAAGACGACGATGCTGACAAAGACGACGCCGACGATAACGAAGACGACGACGATGATGAAGACGATGAAGACGACGACGATGATGAAGATGACGACTACGACGACGATGAAGACTATGAAGACGATGACAACAACGATGACGACGACGACGACAACGAAGACGAAGAAAACTATGATGAAGACGACAACAATAAGATGAGGACGAAGACGACGACGAAGACGAAGAAGACGACGACGATGACGATGAAGACGACGAAGACGATAACGACATCGAAGACAAAGAAGATGATGACGACGACGAAGACTATAAGATGACATCGACGACGTCGACGAAGACGATGACGAAGACAACGACGACGACGACGATGAAGACAACGACGACGAAGATTACGACGACGACGAAGACGACGTCGATGACGAAGACGACGTCGACGACAAAGATTACGACGACGAAGACGAAGTCGACGATAAAGGCGAAGACGACGACGAAGACGATGACGACATCGACGATGAAGGCGATGTCGACAACGAAGACGACGTCAACGACAAAGACTACGAGGAAGACGACGATGACGAAGACGTGGAAGATGAAGACGACGACGTCGACGAAGCCAACAATGACGACGTTGACGACGACAAAGACAACGACGACGACGAAGATTACGACGACGACGAAGACGAGGACGACAACGACGACTATGAAGACGATGACGACGACGAAGACGACGACACCGACGAAGACAATAACGACGACGACAAAGACGATCACGAAGACGACGACGACGACGACGACGACGATGATGACGACGACGAAGACGGCGACAAAGACGACGACGACGACGAAGATTACGATGACGACGAAGATGACGTCGACAACGAAGACGACGAGGAAAACTACGATGATGAAGACGACGAGGATAAAGACGACGACGACGACGAAGACAACAATGACGACAATGAAGACGACGACGACGACGATAACGAAGACGATGACGAAGACGACGACGACGATGACAATGAAGAAGATGAAGACGATTATGACGACAATGACGACGACGACGACGAAAACGACGACGACGACTAAGACGACAACGACGACGATGACGATGACGAAGACGACGAAGACGACGACGACGACATCGATGAAGACAATGACGACAACGAAGAAGACGATGACGACGACAAAGATGATGACGAAGACGAAGACGACGATGACGAAGACGACGGCAATGAAGACGACGACGATGACGAAGACGATGACGCCAACAAAGACGCCGCCGACGAAGACGATAACGAAGACGACGAAGACGACGATGATGAAGACGATGAAGACGACGACGATGATGAAGATGACAACTACGACGACGATGAAGACAATGACGACAACGATGACGACGACGACGAAGACGACAACAATTAAGATGAAGACGAAGACGATGACGAAGACGACGACGATGACGATGAAGACGACGAAGACGATAACTACATCGAAGACAAAGAAGATGACGACGATGACGAAGACTACAAGATGACACCGACGACGTCGACGTCGACGAAGACGATGACGAAGGCAACGACGACGACGACGATGAAGACAATGACGACGACGAAGACGACGACGACGACGAAGACGACGACGACGACGAAGATTACGTCGACGATGACGAAGACGACGATAACGACGATGATGAAGACGATGAAGATGACTAAGACGAAGACGACGAAGCCGACAAAGACGACGCCGACGAAGACGACGACGACGACGAAGACGATAACGAAGACGACGACGACGACGATGATGAAGACGATGAAGGCGACGACGACGATGAAGATAACGACTACGACGACGATGAAGACGATGACGACAACGATGACGATGATGACGACGACGAAGACGAAGACGACGATGACGAAGACATCAATAATGAAGATGAAGCCTAAGACGACGACGAAGACGAAGAAGACGACGACGATGACGATGAAGACAACGAAGACGATAAAGACATTGAAGACGATGACGACGAAGGCGAAGACGACAACGATGACGAAGATGACGCCGCCGAAAGACGACGCCGACGACAACGATGACGACGTCGACCACGACGAAGATGATGACGACAACGGAAACGACGACGACAAAGACGATGACGAAGACGATGATGACAACGACGATGAAGAAGACGAAGACGATGATGACAACGATGACGACTACGACGACGACGACGACGAAAACGACGAAGAAGACGACGACGACGAAAACGATGAGGAAGACGACGACGACGAAGGTGAAGACGATGAAGATGACGACGCTGACGACGACGAAAACGACGTCAACGACTAAGACGATGACGATGATGAAGACGACGAAGACAACGATGACGAAGACGACGATGACGAAGATGATGATGATGATGACGACGAAGACGACGATGATGAAGATGAGGACGACGATGACGACAACGACTATGAAGACGACGACGACGACAAAGATTACGACGACGACGAAGACGACGACGATGAAGGCGATGACGACAACGAAGACGACGTCGACGACAAAGACTACGAGGAAGACGACGATGACAAAGATGAGGAGGATGAAGACGACGACGACGACGAAGACAACAATGACGACGTTGACGACGACAAATACGACGAAGATTACGACGACGACGAAGACGAGGACGACAACGATGACTATGAAGACGACGACGACGACGACGAAGACGACGACACCGACGAAGACGACAACGACGACGACGAAGACGATCATGAAGACGACGACAATGACGACGATAATGACGATGTCAAAGACGACGACGAAGACGACGACGACGAAGACGACGACGACGACAAAGATTACGATGATGACGAAGACGACGTCGACAACAAAGACGACGAGGAAGACTACGATGATGAAGACGACTAGGATAAAGACGACAACGACGACAAAGGCAACAATGAAGACAATGAAGACGACGACGGCGACGAAGACGATGACGAAGACGACGACAACAATGACAATAAAGAAGATGAAGACGATGATGACGACAATGACGACAACGAAAACGACGACGAAGACGACAACGACGACGAAGATGATGACGAAGACGACGACGACAACGACGACGTCGATGAAGACGACGATGACGACGACAAGGATGATGACGAAGACGAAGACGACGATGACGAAGATGACGGCAATGAAGACGACGACGACGACGAAGACGATGACGCCGACAAAGACGACGAAGACGATAACGAAGACGACGACGACGACGATGATGAAGACGACGACGATGATGAAGATGACGACTACGACGACGATGAAGACTATGAAGACGATGACGACAACGACGACGACGAAGACGAAGACGACTATGACGAAGACGACAACAATTAAGATGAAGACGAAGAAGACGACGACGATGACGATGAAGATGACGAAGATGATAACGACATCAAAGACAAAGAAGATGACGACGACGACGAAGACTACAAGATGACACCGACGACGACGACGTAGACGAAGACGACGACGAAGTCAACGACGACGACGATGATTAAGACAATGACGACGACGAAGACGACGACAAAGATTATGACGACGACGAAGACGACGTCGACGACAAAGACGACGACGACGACAAAGATTACGACGACGAAGACAAAGACGACGACGAAGGCGAAGACGACGAAGACGACGACGACGACGATGATGACATAGACGATGAAGGCGATGACGACAACGAAGACGACGACGAAGACGACGTCGATGACAAAGACTACGAGGAAGACGACGATGACGAAGACGAGGAGGATGAAGACGACGACGATGAAGACAAGAATGACGACATTGACACGACAAAGACGACGACGACGACAAAGATTACGATGATGACGAAGACGACATCGACAACAAAGACGACGAGGAAGACTACGATGATGAAGACGACGAGGATAAAGACGACAACGACGACAAAGGCAACAATGAAGACAATGAAGACGACGACGGCGACGAAGACGACGATGACGAAGACGATGACGAAGACGACGACGACAATGACAATAAAGAAGATGAAGACGATGATGAAGACAATTACGACGACGAAAACGAAGACAACGACGAAGACGACAACGACGACGAAGACGATGACGAAGACGACGACGACAACGACGACGTCGATGAAGACGACGATGACGACGACAAGGATGATGACGAAGACGAAGACGACGATGACGAAGACGACGGCAATGAAGACGACGACCACGACGAAGACGACGACGCCGACAAAGACGACGAAGACGATAACGAAGACGACGACGACGACGATGATGAAGACGACGACGATGATGAAGATGACGACTACGACAACAATGAAGACTATGAAGACGATGACGACAACGACGACGACGAAGACGAAGACGACTATGACGAAGACGACAACAATTAAGATGAAGACGAAGACGACGACAAAGACGAAGAAGACAACGACGATGATGATGAAGACGACGAAGACGATAACGACATCAAAGACAAAGAAGATGACGATGACGACGAAGACTACAAGATGACACCGACGACGACGATGTAGACGAAGGTGACGACGAAGTCAACGACGATGACGATGATGAAGACAATGACGACGACGAAGACGACGATGACGACGACAAAGATTATGACGACGAAGACGACGTCGACGACAAAGACGACAATGACGACAAAGATTACGACGACGAAGACAAAGACGACGACGATGGTGACATAGACGATGAAGGCGATGACGACAACGAAGACGACGACGAAGACGACGTCGACGACAAAGACTACGAGGAAGACGACGATGACGAAGACGAGGAGGATGAAGACGACGACGATGAAGACAACAATGACGACGTTGACGACGACAAAGACGACGACGACGACGACGAAGATTACGACGACGACGAAGATTACGACGACGACGAAGACGAGGACGACAACGACGACTATGAAGAGGAAGACGATGACGAAGACGACGACGACGATGAAGAAGACGACGACGACGACGAAGATTACGACGACGACGAAGACGACGAGGAAGACTACGATGATGAAGACGACGAGGATGAAGACGACAAAGACAACAATTACAACGATAACGACGACGACGACGACGACGAAGACGATGATGACAACGACGATGAAGAAGATGAAGACGATGACGACGACGACGATGACAACGACGAAGACGACAACGACGATGACGACGAAGACGACGACGTCAACGACGAAGACGATGACAACGACGACGAAGACGACGATGACGAAGATGAGGACGACGATGACGACGAAGACTACGACGATGAAGATGAGGACGACGATGACGAGGAAGACGACGACGACGACGAAGATTACGATGACGACGAAGACGACGTCGACGACGAAGATTACTACGACGACGAGGATGACGATGACGACTATGAAGACGACGACGACGACAAAGATTACGACGATGACGAAGACGAAGACGACGACGAAGACAAAGATGAAGACGACGAAGACGACGACGACGACGAAGACGATGACGACATCGACGATGAAGGCGATGATGACAACGAAGACGATGACGAAGACGACGTCGACGACAAAGACTACGAGTAAGACGACGATGATGAAGACGAGGAAGATGAAGACGACGACGACGACGAAGACTACAATGACGACGTTGACGACGACAAAGACGACGACGACGACGAAGATTACGACGACGACGAAGACGAGGACGATAACGACGACTAAGAAGACGACGACGACGAAGACGACGACACCGATGAAGACGACAACGACGACGACGAAGACGATCACGAAGACGATGACAATGACGACGATGATGACGACGACGACGACAACAAAGATTACGATGACGACATCGACAACAAAGACGACGAGGAAGACTACGATGATGAAGACGACGAGGATAAAGACGACGACGACGACGAAGGCAACAATGACGACAATGAAATCGACGACGATGACGAATATGACGATGACAAAGACGATGACGAAGACGACGACGACGATGACAATAAAGAAGATGAAGTCGATGATGACGACATCGACGATGAAGGCGATGATGACAACGAAGATGATGACGAAGACGACGTCGACGACAAAGACTACGAGTAAGACGACGATGATGAAGACGAGGAGGATGAAGACGACGACGACGACGAAGACTACAATGACGACGTTGACGACGACAAAGACGACGACGACGACGAAGATTACGACGACGACGAAGACGAGGACGATAACGACGACTAAGAAGACGATAAAGACATCGAAGACGATGACGACGAAGGCGAAGACGACAACGATGACGAAGACGACGCCACCGAAAGACGACGCCGACGACAACGATGACGACGTCGACCACGACGAAGATGATGACGACAATGGAAACGACGACGACAAAGACGATGACGAAGACGATGACGACAACGACGATGAAGAAGACGAAGACGATGATGACAACGATGACGACTACTACGACGACGACGACGAAAACGACGAAGAAGACGACGACGACGAAAACGATGAGGAAGACGACGACGACGAAGGTGAAGACGATGAAGATGACGACGCTGACGACGACGAAGACGACGTCAACGACTAAGACGATGACGATGATGAAGACGACGAAGACAACGATGACGAAGACGACGATGACGAAGATGATGATGATGATGACGACGAAGACGACGATGATGAAGATGAGGACGACGATGACGATGACGATGACGACTATGAAGACGACGACGACGACAAAGATTACGACGACGACGAAGACGACGACGATGAAGGCGATGACGACAACGAAGACGACGTCGACGACAAAGACTACGAGGAAGACGACGATGACAAAGATGAGGAGGATGAAGACGACGACGACGACGAAGACAACAATGACGACGTTGACGACGACAAATACGACGAAGATTACGACGACGACGAAGACGAGGACGACAACGATGACTATGAAGACGACGACGACGACGACGAAGACGACGACACCGACGAAGACGACAACGACGACGACGAAGACGATCATGAAGACGACGACAATGACGACGATAATGACGATGTCAAAGACGACGACGAAGACGACGACGACGAAGACGACGACGACGACAAAGATTACGATGATGACGAAGACGACGTCGACAACAAAGACGACGAGGAAGACTACGATGATGAAGACGACGAGGATAAAGACGACAACGACGACAAAGGCAACAATGAAGACAATGAAGACGACGACGGCGACGAAGACGATGACGAAGACGACGACGACAATGACAATAAAGAAGATGAAGACGATGATGACGACAATGACGACAACAAAAACGACGACGAAGACGACAACGACGACGAAGACGATGACGAAGACGACGACGACAACGACGACGTCGATGAAGACGACGATGACGACGACAAGGATGATGACGAAGACGAAGACGACGATGACGAAGATGACGGCAATGAAGACGACGACGACGATGAAGACGATGACGCCGACAAAGACGACGAAGACGATAACGAAGACTACGACGACGACGATGATGAAGACGACGACGATGATGAAGATGACGACTACGACGACGATGAAGACTATGAAGACGATGACGACAACGACGACGACGAAGACGAAGACGACTATGACGAAGACGACAACAATTAAGATGAAGACGAAGAAGACGACGACGATGACGATGAAGATGACGAAGATGATAACGACATCAAAGACAAAGAAGATGACGACGACGACGAAGACTACAAGATGACACCGACGACGACGACGTAGACGAAGACGACGACGAAGTCAACGACGACGACGATGATTAAGACAATGACGACGACGAAGACGACGACAAAGATTATGACGACGACGAAGACGACGTCGACGACAAAGACGACGACGACGACAAAGATTACGACGACGAAGATAAAGACGACGACGAAGGCGAAGACGACGAAGACGACGACGACGACGATGATGACATAGACGATGAAGGCGATGACGACAACGAAGACGACGACGAAGACGACGTCGATGACAAAGACTACGAGGAAGACGACGATGACGAAGACGAGGAGGATGAAGACGACGACGATGAAGACAAGAATGACGACATTGACACGACAAAGACGACGACGACGACGACAAAGATTACGATGATGACGAAGACGACATCGACAACAAAGACGACGAGGAAGACTACGATGATGAAGACGACGAGGATAAAGACGACAACGACGACAAAGGCAACAATGAAGACAATGAAGACGACGACGGCGACGAAGACGACGATGACGAAGACGATGACGAAGACGACGACGACAATGACAATAAAGAAGATGAAGACGATGATGAAGACAATTACGACGACGAAAACGAAGACAACGACGAAGACGACAACGACGACGAAGACGATGACGAAGACGACGACAAAGATTATGACGACGACGAAGACGACGTCGACGACAAAGACGACGACGACGACAAAGATTACGACGACGAAGACAAAGACGACGACGAAGGCGAAGACGACGAAGACGACGACGACGACGATGATGACATAGACGATGAAGGCGATGACGACAACGAAGACGACGACGAAGACGACGTCGATGACAAAGACTACGAGGAAGACGACGATGACGAAGACGAGGAGGATGAAGACGACGACGATGAAGACATTGAATGACGACATTGACACGACAAAGACGACGACGACGACGAAGATTACGATGATGACGAAGACGACATCGACAACAAAGACGACGAGGAAGACTACGATGATGAAGACGACGAGGATAAAGACGACAACGACGACAAAGGCAACAATGAAGACAATGAAGACGACGACGGCGACGAAGACGACGATGACGAAGACGATGACGAAGACGACGACGACAATGACAATAAAGAAGATGAAGACGATGATGAAGACAATTACGACGACGAAAACGAAGACAACGACGAAGACGACAACGACGACGAAGACGATGACGAAGACGACGACGACAACGACGACGTCGATGAAGACGACGATGACGACGACAAGGATGATGACGAAGACGAAGACGACGATGACGAAGACGACGGCAATGAAGACGACGACCACGACGAAGACGACGACGCCGACAAAGACGACGAAGACGATAACGAAGACGACGACGACGACGATGATGAAGACGACGACGATGATGAAGATGACGACTACGACAACAATGAAGACTATGAAGACGATGACGACAACGACGACGACGAAGACGAAGACGACTATGACGAAGACGACAACAATTAAGATGAAGACGAAGACGACGACAAAGACGAAGAAGACAACGACGATGATGATGAAGACGACGAAGACGATAACGACATCAAAGACAAAGAAGATGACGATGACGACGAAGACTACAAGATGACACCGACGACGACGATGTAGACGAAGGTGACGACGAAGTCAACGACGATGACGATGATGAAGACAATGACGACGACGAAGACGACGATGACGACGACAAAGATTATGACGACGACGAAGACGACGTCGACGACAAAGACGACAACGACGACAAAGATTGTGACGACGAAGACAAAGACGACGACGAAGGCGAAAACGACGAAGACAAAGACGACGACGATGATGACATAGACGATGAAGGCGATGACGACAACGAAGACGACGACGAAGACGACGTCGACGACAAAGACTACGAGGAAGACGACGATGACGAAGACGAGGAGGATGAAGACGACGACGATGAAGACAACAATGACGACGTTGACGACGACAAAGACGACGACGACGACGACGAAGATTACGACGACGACGAAGATTACGACGACGACGAAGACGAGGACGACAACGACGACTATGAAGAGGAAGACGATGACGAAGACGACGACGACGATGAAGAAGACGACGACGACGACGAAGATTACGACGACGACGAAGACGACGAGGAAGACTACGATGATGAAGACGACGAGGATGAAGACGACAAAGACAACAATTACAACGATAACGACGACGACGACGACGACGAAGACGATGATGACAACGACGATGAAGAAGATGAAGACGATGACGACGACGACGATGACAACGACGAAGACGACAACGACGATGACGACGAAGACGACGACGTCAACGACGAAGACGATGACAACGACGACGAAGACGACGATGACGAAGATGAGGACGACGATGACGACGAAGACGACGACGATGAAGATGAGGACGACGATGACGACGAAGACGACGACGACGACGAAGATTACGATGACGACGAAGACGACGTCGACGACGAAGATTACTACGACGACGAGGATGACGATGACGACTATGAAGACGACGACGACGACAAAGATTACGACGATGACGAAGACGAAGACGACGACGAAGACAAAGACGAAGACGACGAAGACGACGACGACGACGAAGACGATGACGACATCGACGATGAAGGCGATGATGACAACGAAGACGATGACGAAGACGACGTCGACGACAAAGACTACGAGTAAGACGACGATGATGAAGACGAGGAGGATGAAGACGACGACGACGACGAAGACTACAATGACGACGTTGACGACGACAAAGACGACGACGACGACGAAGATTACGACGACGACGAAGACGAGGACGATAACGACGACTAAGAAGACGACGACGACGAAGACGACGACACCGATGAAGACGACAACGACGACGACGAAGACGATCACGAAGACGATGACAATGACGACGATGATGACGACGACGACGAAGACGACGACGACAACAAAGATTACGATGACGACATCGACAACAAAGACGACGAGGAAGACTACGATGATGAAGACGACGAGGATAAAGACGACGACGACGACGAAGGCAACAATGACGACAATGAAATCGACGACGATGACGAATATGACGATGACAAAGACGATGACGAAGACGACGACGACGATGACAATAAAGATGAAGTCGATGATGACGACATCGACGATGAAGGCAATGATGACAACGAAGACGATGACGAAGACGACGTCGACGACAAAGACTACGAGTAAGACGACGATGATGAAGACGAGGAGGATGAAGACGACGACGACGACGAAGACTACAATGACGACGTTGACGACGACAAAGACGACGACGACGACGAAGATTACGACGACGACGAAGACGAGGACGATAACGACGACTAAGAAGACGACGACGACGAAGACGACGACACCGATGAAGACGACAACGACGACGACGAAGACGATCACGAAGACGATGACAATGACGACGATGATGACGACGACGACGAAGACGACGACGACAACAAAGATTACGATGACGACATCGACAACAAAGACGACGAGGAAGACTACGATGATGAAGACGACGAGGATAAAGACGACGACGACGACGAAGGCAACAATGACGACAATGAAATCGATGACGATGACGAATATGACGATGACAAAGACGATGACGAAGACGACGACGACGATGACAATAAAGAAGATGAAGTCGATGATGACGACGGCGACGAAGACGACAACGACGACGAAGACGATGACGAAGACGACGACGACGACGATGAAGACGACGACGACGACGTCGATGAAGAAGACGAAGACGACGATGACGACGACAAAGATGATGACGAAGAAAAAGACGACGATGACGAAGACGATGGCAATGAAGACGACGACACCGACGACGACGTCGACGAAGACGATGATTAAGACGACGACGACGATGACGACGACGAAGACATCGACGACGACGAAGACGACAAAGACGACGTCGACGATGAAGACGACGAGGACGACTACGATGATGAAGATGACGAGGATGAAGACGACGACGACGACGAAGACAACAATGACGACGATAACGACGATGAAGACGATGACGACAACGATGACGACGACGACGACAACAACGACGAAGACGAAGACGACGATGACGAAGACGACAAAAATGAAGATGAAGATGAAGACTACGATGAAGACGAAGAAGACGACGACGACGACGATGAAGACGATAACGACATCGAAGACAAAGAAGATGACGACGACGACGAAGACTACAAGACGACACCGACGAAGACGACAACGACGTCGACTAAGACGATGTCGAAGGCGACGACGACGATGAAGACGATGACGACGAAGAAGACGACGACGACGAAGATTACGACGATGACGAAGACGACGTTGACGATGAAGACGACGAGGAAGACTACGATGATGAAGACGACGAGGATGAAGACGACGATGACGAAGACAACAATGACGACGATAACGACGATGAAGAAGATGAAAACGATGACGACAACGATGACGACGACGACGACAACAACGACGAAGACGAAGACGACGATGACGAAGACGACAAAAATGAAGATGAAGACGAAGACGACGACGAGACGAAGAAGACGACGACGACGACGATGAAGACGATAACGACATCGAAGACAAAGAAGATGACGACGACGACGAAGACTACAAGTGACACCGACGAAGACGACAACGACGTCGACGAAGATGATGACGAAGACGACGACGACGATGAAGACGATGACGACGAAGAAGACGACGACGACGACGATTACGATGACGACGAAGACGACGTTGACGACGAAGACGAGGAGGAAGACTACGATGATGAAGATGACGACGACGACGAAGACAACAATGACGACGATAATGACGATGAAGACGAAGACGACGACAACGACGAAGACGACGACGAAGACGATGACGACGACGACGAAGAAGACGATGACGAAGATGATGATGACGACGACGATGAAGAAGATGAAGACGATGACGACGACGATGACGAAAACAATGACGACGACAACGACGACGAAGACGATAACGAAGACGACGACGACGATGACGAAGACGACGACGACGACTACGATGAAGACGACGAAGACGAAGTCGACGACAAAGACGACGACGACGAAGACGATAATGACGATGACGACGACGACGATGAAGACGACAAAGACGACGACGAAGATGACGACTACGACGACAACGACGACGAAAATTACGACGACGACGAAGACAACGTCGGCCACGACGAAGATGATGACGACAACAAAGACGACGACGACGAAGACGATGACGACGACGACGATGAAGAAGATGATGACATCGATGACGACGACGACGATGAAAATGACGAAGACGACGACGACGACGAAAACGATGAGGAAGACGATGATGACGACGTCAACGACGAAGACGATGACAACGACGACGAAGACGACGATGACGAAGATGAGGACGACGATGACGACAAAGACGACGACGATGAAGATGAGGACGACGATGACGACGAAGACGACGAAGATTACGATGACGACGAAGATGACAACGACGACGAAGATTACGACGACGACGAGGATGACGACGACGACAATGAAGACGACAACGACGACAAAGATTACGACGACGACGACGACAACGACGAAGACGAAGACGCCACCGAAGACGAAGACGAAGACGAAGACGACGAAGACGACGAAGACGATGACGACATCGACGATGAAGGGGATGACGACAATGAAGACGACGTCGACGACAAAGGCTACGAGGAAGACGACGATGACGAAGACGAGGAGGATGAAGACGACGACGACGACGAAGACAACAATGACGACGTTGACGACGACAAAGAAGACGACGATGACGAAGATTACGACGACGACGAAGACGACGACACCGACGAAGTCGACAAAGACGACGACGAAGACGATCACGAAGACGATGACAACGACGACGACGACGAAGACGACGACGACGACAAAGATTACGATGACGACGTCGACAACAAAGACGACGAGGAAGACTACGATGATGAAGACGACGAGGATAAATACGACAACGACGACGAAGGCAACAATGACGACAATGAAGACGACAACGACGACGAAGATGACGATGACGAAGACGATGATGAAGACGACGACGACGACGAAGACGACAACGACGACGAAGACGATGACGAAGACAACGACGACGACGACGTCGATGAAGGAGTACAAAGGAGTACAAAGGAAATCAAGCAACAACAGATCTAGTGACCCTTCTAGGCTGCTTGTCCTCCAAAACACTGAGGATCAAGTGTCCAAACAGTGGTTTAGAGTGGGTAAGGGAACATTGGAAAGGGAACTACTGCCCTGCCACTAACGTGGCAGGACTAGGAAGTTAGTAGGGGACATATGGGTTAGTAACTGAGGGGAGGATAAAGTTATTCATTTACAAACGCAGTCAGTCGCGGGTTTGATGCGAGATATTTGTCTAGGCGGAATTTAAATGAATCAACGGTGCTGCAGTCTATAACGTTTCGGGGAAGCCCATTCCACAAGTTGACAACTCGATTGAAGAAGAAATTCTTAGATTCGTGCGAGTTAAAAGATTTACCAATAATTTTGCAACCGTTTCCCCGTGTGTAATTAGATTGGTCGATAGTGAAGTACTTACTACAGTTCATATTGTCGATGCCTTTGATGATTTTGAACACTTGAATTAAGTCGCCTCTTAATCTGCGCTGGGTTAAAGGAAATAGATTTAATTCTCTAAGACGCTCTTCGTATGGTTTGTTCTTTAGGCTAGGTATCATTTTGGTAACTCTACGTTGAACTCGTTCTAGCTTGTTTATATCTTTTTGGTAATAAGGGCACCAGGATTGAACGCAGTATTCCAGAAGAGGGCGGACTAAGGAATTGTAAAGGGTTAGGATAACTTCTTTGGATTTATGCTCAAATGACCTGCCTATAAAGCCAATTATTTTGTTTGCCTTCTTAACAACTTCTGAACATTGTTGACTCGGTTTTAGGTTACTCGATATTGTTACTCCCAGATCAGTTTCTCTGTTTACATTCTTAAGCTGAGTGCCATTCATCGAATAGTTTGCTTTCTCATTTAGGTATCCGACATGTAGTACTTTACATTTATCCGCATTGAAACTCATTTGCCAAATTTGGGCCCAACATGACAATTTATCTAGATTGTGTTGCATATCGTCAACTTGTTCTTTTGAGAGTACGCTATTTGCAATTTTTGTATCGTCAGCAAATTTTGAGATTGTGCAGGTGAGACCCTCATCTATGTCGTTGATGTAAATTAGAAAGAGAATTGGTCCTAGTACCGATCCCTGGGGTACCCCGCTACTTACATTGGTCCATTTAGATGCCTTACCGTTTATGACTACTCTTTGCTTTCTGTTGTTGAGCCAATTTTCTATCCATTTCAACACACCGTCTTGTATTCCATGCGCTTTTAGTTTTAGCAGTAAACGTTTGTGGGGAACTTTGTCAAAGGCCTTTTGAAAATCAAGGTATATAATATCTACAGCTTTACTCTCATCGTAGAGGTTGAGGATATCGTGGAAGAAGTCTAAGAGGTTTGTTAAACAGGAACGTTTTTTACGAAAGCCGTGTTGAGTATCTTTAAGTATGTTATTTTCCTCTAAGTGATTTACGAGTCTGTCTCGTATGACCGTTTCTAGCATTTTACATACAACTGAGGTTAAGCTAATTGGACGATAGTTACTGGGTAGGGATTTGCTGCCTTTTTTGAATATCGGTGTTACGTTGGCTAGCTTCCACTGATCAGGCATAGTTCCAGACTGCAAGGATTTATTGAATAGTAATGTCAGTGGTTTGGAGAGCTCATTCTTAGCTTCCTTTAGAACTCTAGGCGAGATTGTATCAGGTCCTGGCGTTTTATTTACTTTGAGTTTATCTAAACAATTCAATACTTCTCTCTCTGTAACGGTGATATTGCTTAGAAGATCTGAATTATCAATCTGAATCGGCGATGGTGTAGGGATATCACTGAGGTCTTCGGTTGTAAAAACTGATGCAAAGAAGGTATTGAGGGCATTACTCATTTGTACTTCGTCTTTGGTGTATTCTCCTTTTTCATCGACTAACGGTCCAACAGTTGAAGTAACTACTTTTTTCTTTCTGATATAACTATAGAATTCTTTCGGGTTTGTTTTACTTTGATTCGCAATATGTAACTCTAAGGTCTTTTTACTTTGCTTAATTAACTTTTTGGCTTTGCGTCGTAGCTCTACAAATTTCACCCGTTCTTCGTCATTTTGTGAGGATTTTAATCTATCATTAGCAAATTTTTTAGCAAGCAGGCAGTTTGAAATATCTTTATTCCACCATTTGGGCTTATTATTATGGCCTGGACGCCGTATTTTCGATGGTATGCAGTCTTGCACTGCTTTTAGGTAAGTGGTTTCGAATAACTTCCAAGATGTATTTATGTCGTTATTGTTAATTAAAAAGCTCCAGTCAGTTTCTTTAAACATAGCTCTAAGTTTATGGAAGTTTGCTTTCTTGAAATTAGGGACTTTTTCGATGCTACTATTTGGTTCGTTACTAGTAAACTTTAAAGTGAAAATTATCGTACGATGGTCGCTGTTACTGAATTCATCACCAACATTCAAATTCTCTATCAATTCTTCTTTTGTTGCAAGTACAATGTCAAGAACGTTATTACCACGGGTCGGCGTTCGAACAAATTGATAAAGCGAACTCTCTTGCAAGTTCGTATACAAGTCATGTCCGGAGTGTGAAGTAAGAGTATCGCCCCACTTGGTCACAGGTAAATTAAAGTCGCCAAAAATTACGGTATCTTGTGAGTTACTTACATCTGCAATTTGTTCGTAAATTTCTCGGTCAGTTTGCACTGATTGAGCTGGAGGTCTGTATATTAACGCAAGTATTATTTTTGTACCTTTATTATTCTTTATTAGCACAAAAGATGTGTCGACGTTCACAATTTGAGGTTTTGACACGAGGGTCGGGTTAAGACTTTCTTTGATATAAAATAAAACGCCACCTCCATTTTTATTTATTCGGCTGTTCTCAAACATTACATAACCGGGAAGTGAATACTCTGCTAAAAAGTCTCTATCTTCTGTATTGAGCCAAGATTCTGTTATGCCAATCACATCATAATTTTCTGTAAACACTAGTTCCTCTAAATCTGAAAATTTATTGCGTATGCTACGAGCGTTTGCATAGAAAACCTTTAAAGTTGCGGTTTTAGAACTCGCAGAACGTTCTTTCATCGAATTTTTGGTTCTGGTCGGATCTACATTTACATTCATGGCTGTCCTCGGTCCTCGGTCGTTATCCCTGACGGTTTTGAATTTGGGTCGTGTTGGTGGAGATTTATCCAAATTCGCGGTTCTTGACGGATTAGTATTTAATTCCTTTGTAGGTTGCCGTCCTCGCTGTCTTCGGTCCTCCTTCCTGGTTGTCCTGTGCTGAGTCGATTTCTTCTCCGAAAATCCTTCACCGCATCGTTGAGAAGACGCCCAAAACGTGCTGCTCCCACCTGGTTCAGATGAACTCCATCGTCCGAAAACAAATAGTCATCGTAGTAGAAATTGTCCCAGGTGTCGACGAATCCCACGTTCTCCTTCCTGCAGAGGTTTGCTAGACAACGATTTGTGCTGGTGGCTATGTTGTAAAATCGGCTCTCTACACCGAGCCGGGGGACGATTCCTGAGACGATGATCCTTGATGACTTCTCCTTAAACGACTTGATCAGCTGCTGGTACTTTAAAAGCAAATCTTCCGACCGGGTTCGCTGCACATCGTTGGATCCAACGTGGATGACGTACATTGTATTAGCAGGGGCCAGCTTTGATACTTCGTCAACTGCTGCAACTACGTCATCCACACCACCACCAGGGATACAAAAACGCTTCCTGGTCTTAGGTGCCCTGGCGCAAAACTCTGTGAGCTGACCACGTATCATCGAGTCTCCCACGAGCCGGACTTCTTCTATTTCCTCTTCGTCATCTGAGTCTGCGAGTATCTGGAAACGGTTTTGACACTCGGTAATCGGTATGTGTTTCCTGGTCTTGGGGCAAACGTTGTTCCTCACGACACGGAAGTTGTCTTGAGGGGGAAGAGAGTCCCTATTTGTATCTTGAGTATCGGATACATCAGCTGAAGTGGCTACTGTAGGCGTTGAATTGTTGGCAGTTGACGTTGGGGCGTTGGTGGCTGCTGGAGTTGCGGTGACAATTGAAGTTTGTGGTACTCCAACGTTGAGTGTTACAAACTCTTGGAGTGATTCCAGCTTCATGGTGAGGACGTTGACGTCTTGACGACGACAAAGATGATGACGAAGAAAAAGACGACGATGACGAAGACGACGGCAATGAAGACGACGACACCGACGATGACGTCGACGAAGACGATGACGAAGACGACGACGATGAAGACGATGACGACGACGAAGACATCGACGACGACGAAGACGAC
>JBAKBP010013203.1:0-64077 GCA_037953745.1 Lithodes maja
ACATCGCTGGTACTAAATATAGCCATAATAGAATATATAGCCCACGTCGCTGGTACTAAATATAGCCATAATAGAATATATAGCCCACGTCGCTGGTACTAAATATAGCCATAATAGAATATATAGCCCACGTCGCTGGTACTAAATATAGCCATAATAGAATATATAGCCCACGTCGCTGGTACTAAATATAGCCATAATAGAATATATAGCCCACGTCGCTGGTACTAAATATAGCCATAATAGAATATATAGCCCACGTCGCTGGTACTAAATATAGCCATAATAGAATATATAGCCCACGTCGCTGGTACTAAATATAGCCATAATAGAATATATAGCCCACGTCGCTGGTACTAAATATAGCCATAATAGAATATATAGCCCACGTCGCTGGTACTAAATATAGCCATAATAGAATATATAGCCCACGTCGCTGGTACTAAATATAGCCATAATAGAATATATAGCCCACGTCGCTGGTACTAAATATAGCCATAATAGAATATATAGCCCACGTCGCTGGTACTAAATATAGCCATAATAGAATATATAGCCCACGTCGCTGGTACTAAATATAGCCATAATAGAATATATAGCCCACGTCGCTGGTACTCAAAGGGTTAAGCCAAGCTTTATAATAGGTTTAAATTAACCTCTTCTTGATTGGAAAAAAGGTATTAAGGGGTAGCCTAGTCTAGTTTTTATGTTATGGTATATACTGTATATATTGTATATACTGTATATATTTATATTTAATTAGTTTAAGTACCGGTAACCTCGCTAGACCTCCATCAAGCTAATAAAAAAAAAAAAAAAAACATTGCTATCACCCTATAGGCTACTCCCCCTCCCCCCCCTATAATTACAGACTCGCTATTGCTCGCCAGGAAAAAATCGACACCTAAAAGGCACGAAAAGGTCTTGATATTGGCAAAGATATGGGGCGAAATGTCATTAAATCGCCAAACTAATGCATCGAATGTCTCAAAATGTCAAAGCTAATGGAACTAAATATGAGGGAGAAAAGGCAACTCCCTCTCCCTTAAAATCGTCAAACTAAAATATGTAAAAAAAAAAAAAAAAAAAATGGGGCTAAACATGAGGGGAAGGGGGTCTAGAAAAAAAAATCTACAGCCGGTGTCACACAAGCACTTTAGCGGCGGAGGTATCGGAGTCACAGTGTCCGTGTCATAAAGTAGCTTAAGGGGACAGTGGCTGTTTTTTTGGACTATTAATTTATTTATTCATTTATTTTGTAGTTTCCTCGCTAGACCTCCATCAAGTTTAGAAAATGTTTCCGGCCAAAGTCCAGTTTCTCTTAAAATTACAGGCTCGCTATCGCTCGTCAGGAAAAACATTGACACATAAATGGCACGAAAGGTCTTAGCATTGACAACGAAATGGGGCGAAAGATGTTAAACTCACCAAACTAATGGGCCGAACGTCTTAAAATCTGAAAACTAATGGGGCTAAACACGAGGGAAAAAGGGGTCAAGACAAACGACCTATCTCCCCTTAAATATAGTATTATTCTTCATCATCTAGCAGTTTTCTCTTTCATTACGATTGTATTTTGTACCATAGAGCTGCTAATCGTGTACATTATAATTTAACCCCTTCCCCACCAATACGTATATTTTTTCTTTATATTATGGTTACCGTTAGACGAATATTTTGGCTTATAATGTATCTCCAGGACTCAAAGGGGTAAATGCGATTTCAATAAACCCTCTGAATAATATTGGTTCTTCTTAAGCTGCACAAAGTCGTCTAATGTTAGCCAGAATCAAAGGCAAACAAAACAAGCGTCATCGTGCTGAAGGGGTTAAAGGGGAGAATAACTGTTGCGCAATCTTTACGTAAGTCTGATCACACACACACACACGTATAAACAGAGTGAAAGATCTGTTTATTTATGTATATTACCCCTTTGAGAGAGAGAGAGAGCGAGAGCGAGGAATGTGTAGATGTGTGGTGGGTACGGAACGTTTTGGTGGTTGGCCTTGGTGTTTAGTTATACAGTGCCCCCCTAGCAACACCGGTCCCTCCTCACACACACACGCACACACGCACATATACACACACAAACACACACATACACATGTGAAAAGAGTTGAAATTAATATAGATATATGAAAAATAAACACCCACCACACACAAACACATACACTCACACCACACTTTTTCTCTTATCGCTCTCTCTCTCCCCACCCTCTCTCTCTCTATCTCTCTCTCTCTCTCTCTCTCTCTCTCTCTCTCTCTCTCTCTCTCTCTCTCTCTCTCTCTCTCTCTCTCTCCTTTTTCGACATACAGCCATTTCTCCATGCATACACCAGTGTCTCTATAGCCTAGCGGATATGGGAAATTTATTTGAAAGTGAATACCATTAAAGTTTATACAATTTTTAAATAAATAACCCTCTAATGATTTTGACGGATTTTGACAGTTTATTCTGTATTTCATTATACGATTTTGTGCAGTTTAGGAAGGATCTGAGGGATTTTTAAGGTAATATACAATCTCAATTGCCCTCTGACTTTCATATACCCTTCCTAATCTGAATAAAATCGTCCAATAATAGCCAGGAAGGGTGAAAGGGTTAAGTGTTGATGTTGACATTTTGTTCTAGGACAGTGTGTTAGTCTAGTGGATACGGGAATACCACTGATAAACCACACTGACACACACACACCCTGGTCTTTCTCTCGAGCACGTCAGGGTCACTCATTGGATTATTTATGTTGTGAGGTACAGGAGTTACGAGTATATATATATATATATATATATATATATATATATCCGGTATATATATATATATATGTTGTGAGGTACAGGAGTTACGAGTTATCTTATCCTAAGTAATGACCTAAGAGCTCTATAGAGGGAGGCTCTCTCTCCCTCAACTTACATAATATTCGTCTTATGAAATGGTGTAACTAACTAACAAAGAATACATAAGTTGTAAAAAAAAGAGAAATATATATATATATATATACCGGTATATATACAAACATGGCATACTATAGTCGGTGTTACGACCGGGCACTCAGGTACACTAGGGCTCTCACACAGGACTCGAGTATGGCTCGCTGCCACAACGGAAACACACGATCCCAACCCCAGAGTACTGCCAGCCGAACAAAAAACACCAATACCCTCCAGAGTTCTATCTGCTATAACGGGGTATACAAGAACTCGGTACTAGCGTTTCACAACAGACTAATAAAAAGACGGGAGTTATCTAGTCTGGTCAACAATCAAACAAAGAAGTAAATACAACAACACCAAAGAATAGTGTTGGCCGAAGCCGAAGTAATCCACCCTTGACTAAGAACTTAAGAAGTCCTCCACCCTCTACTTCGGATCGGCACTATTACGTTACGTTAAACAATAGTCCTCGAGCATCGAGCAAGGAATCTTCTGATAAAGTTAGATGCTTCTCGGATACTCGTAAGAAGTAAGTATCGGATTTTGAACAGCAATTCAATAAGCAACACACTGGCAATTAACTAATATTAAAGGCTTTAAATTGACATAAGAAGAATTATAAGAATAGACAGTAGTAAATGGCAAACATATAAAAGAAGTACTCCGACAATGCACTGGCCATAGCCTACTAGGATTGTGCTCGGGGGCCACTAATCTCTAAAGTAGCTTATGCGTGCCACACATGAAATCAATAGTGCATAAACATTAACATACATAAGGAAAGCTTCAATACTATGCTGTATCTGCTGACCGAGCAAAGTCTAGCTGGGATGTAGTAGGCTAGGAAACAATGGCTGAGCAAGCGGCTCGTAGCCTAGCGAGGTCCTTAAGGCTGTGCGGCCAAATTACGTTAATTGACGGGATGCTCTCTTGAGAGATCCAGATCACTAGTATCTGGTTCTCTCCTGGCGATCCTCTCAAAGTCAAGCAAACGAGTTAGCACAGTGTTGGGTGGCAGAGGCAAAAGCCCTCACTCGCAACACAGCGCTAAACTCACAAGGTACACAGTCAGAAAGACCACCTAGGCTTCCCAAGTCTCCGTTGCGATTGTACAGGTTCAACAAAACCTAATACACATAGGGAATCCCAACTCTAGTAGCCTCATCCCAGTCTAGCATCACCTAGATCAGCAGAAAACAGGAACATGATGAATAATCATACACAGGGAAATGCATATACGAGTGCAACAAACATTAATCAATCCTATTCTAGTTATCCCTTCCAAAATAGGCTATTCTAATAGGCATATATCTCGTGAGAACTCAAGCGATAATACTTTGGCTGACTAAATCTGCACCAAAGGGGTCATTGAGGTTAAAAAGGGTTCAGGAAAAGAAGAAGTTAGGGGGTACAGAGAGTAGGGAAAGTTCACATCAGTCGGAAGAATATATATAGTTGCAAGGGATATGAGAAGTCGCTCTGCCTAATGAGTTCTGAGGAAAATGCGGCTAGACTTCCCTTTTTATACTCGGCCCTCTAGTGAGCATATCGCCAACTACTAAGGACCGCCCACTAGCAATCATTACGTAATATTCTCTCTCAATCTGGGATCGACAAAGGATTCCCCACGCGCTGAGGAGGGAGGAGGGAGGAGGAAGGAGGGGAGTTAGGCCTACCTGCCTCATGGCGCACTCACTGGCCCCCCGTTACGTAATTTCTCTCTCTCTCCTCTCATCATTACAAATAAGTCCCACACACAACACTTATAACTAATGATATAAAATAGAACTCATTGACTCAGATGAAAACAAAATACATATTTATAATACTTATAGTACAACGGCTCACATAAACTAAGTTAGGAAACTCTACACAGACTACAGCCAAAGTTCCTGCCCTGACGATCCTAGCGAGAGTGGGGCATGACTGGGCGTTCTGTACAGCATGCTCATACTCGACATGCGTCACACCTCCCCCAAGATTTTACTTGCTCAACCCTGAGCTAAAATCTGACACACAGAACCCCATCAAGCCCCTCACACCCAGCGACCGCATGGCACTAAAACAAAGCTGAGTTTATCATCAAAACACATATTATAAAAAAAAATTCACATTTTATAACTCCTCCCAACAATAGCAAAAGACACAATATCATGCTCCCAGAGCGAGCTTACAGCAGCTCAGCCGTTTGATAGTTCGTGGACTACTCAAACTCTATAGGCTATGACAAACTTATACAATTATCTATATAAAAAAGAAAGAGTTTGTATATGATTTTTTTATATTTTAATATGTTTTTTCCGGCTGCACTATAAGGGCAGCCTATTTTCTTCTATACCAAACGCTCAACTCCTGCTTTACGACCCAATACGCTGGGCTACAACCGCGAGCCAACAAGCACTAAGCGCAAAATACTATTCAAACTAAAGCAGGAGGCTACCCGTGTGTCAATCTACCCAGGATCATATACCCTTGAACGACCATCTGCAACCACGTTGTCACAACCGGCAATATGGCGTATGTCCAGGTTATATACCAATAACCTTAGTGACCACCTGGTCAGCCTCATATTCCGATTGTGAAACTGGTCCAAGATCTTGAGAGGGTGATGATCTGGGTAAACTACAACGACCGGACCATAGGCTGGAACATAGACCTCGAAATGCCCCAGCGCAAGCACAACCGCCAGCAGCTCCTCCTCGACAACAGAGCAGCTCCCCTGGGCCGAATTGTACTTCTCCGAGCAGAAACTAACAGGATGCTCCAGCCCATCATCGTCCTTTTCAATTTCATTCATCAGGTTCTGAAACTTTGCTGGTGCATTCTTAAGTCCGTCAGGCATAACATTGCACTGGTAGGTACTCCCGTCCACAACAAAACCACATACCTCTTTAGCACGCTCGGACAAAGTTACAGGCAACGACCACTCACGACATTCCTTATCCCTCAGACCCTTCGTCCACACGTAATCCAGCTCTGCTTGCACCATAGGCTGTCGAGCAGGATTTATACGGTAGGGAATTAAACTGAGCCTTGCACTATCTCCAGCCTGCATGCCGGATTCTACCCCGTACATCAGGCCTGGAGAAGCAACAAACATGCGAAAGTACTGCCATAGCCTAGTAAACAACTGCCTTGCACTGTCTCCACGAACAACATGCCTAGTGCCCTCCCACAACCCAGCCGAGACCGCAGCTTCTAACCTGTAGTCTCCCTCCTTCTCCACCTTCGTCCCTAGAACAGCCAGGTCATGAGAGGGACAATCAGTACCACCTGTGCAGTCACTCCCACAGTTCATTATTGCTAAGGCTTCCCCGCCGATACCGTACATGCGCACCCCCGCATTCCTTGTGACGACATCTGCCTGCGCAGCATCACCGCTTTCAGCGACATGGCCAGATACAGTCGGTCTATGGTAGGGCTGTTGCATTAGACTAGAGCAGCATTGGGAGGCTATGCGACGACCGGGCACTGCGATACCACAGCCGACCTTACCAATCTGCTCAATGTCCTCCTTTTGACCACCACCCTTGGCAGCCATGGGTCGACCCTGACCTGGCAACCATGCCAAAGCCTCGTCGCCCACCTTAAACCACCGAAACAACGAGGCTAACGGTCTTTCAACAGTCACGTGACCTGCCCGTGGAACATCTTGCACCGCCCGAGTTGTGAGACTCAGGGGCTCGGCACGACCAGTGGGGTATGAACCGAGCTGGTGCTGGAGTGCTGCACACTGCTGCTCAGGCAAGTGCTCTAGCGCTTCCACAGCCACCAGACTCGTGTCCCCCGCTCACTGCTCCGCCGAGACATGACAATCCCTACTCTCCTCCACCTGTGCCCTACTGCCCCCCTCTCCTTCTCCACCTTGGCCGCGGCAGACCAACGCAGGGACAGCAGGATGCTCAGGTGGTTGCCTCACAAACTCCTCCAACAGGTTCACATGACATGCTTCCCCGTCCTCGTGTTTGATCTCGACAGCACCATTACCACACTTCTGAACTTCCGGATCCTCCAACTGCAGTTTACAAGTATCTGAGGGAACCAACCTGTCTAGATGCTTCCGAAGCAACCCAAGTCCTTCCCCAATATCAAACTGAGCAACCCTTTTTTCTCTCCGTGTGCAACGTTGCTGCCTCGGAGTCTCTTCCTGCCCTACCTCCTCACTAGCTGTGACAGGTCCTGGGGCCTCTCCAGACTCTAACATAGGGGCCAATACTGAATCACCCAGGAGAGCCGCCGAGTCAAAACTCTTAAAACCAACTCCAGCTTTAGCCTCCTCCTGTTGATCGTTCCTCTGCTGGTCTGAAGACGGAGGACTAGGCTGTGACCCTTTAGCTGCCCGAGCTCGGGTGACAACACACGCCATGGGTTGTGTCTGGCACCGCTCGACCCACTCTTGCTCTTCCCGACTCACGTCGGCCGGCCTCTCGGCAACGACTAAGGGTAGAACCTCAGAAGCGGGCATTGCAAAGTCGTTGCCGAGAAGAAGGTCGACGCCCTCCACTGGCAGTTTCTCCACAATCCCGACATCCAATTCACGTGCCACACCATCCACCTCCAACTCAAACCGCACCAGCGGGTATGACCGAGTTGCATTAATACCCTGCACCACTACCACCCGAGCCGCATTTATAGGGTAGCCAGTCAAGTTATTCATCAGAGTCTGGGAAGCACCTGTATCACGCAAGACCTCTACTCCATGCTTGCGCCCCGCCCACATCACGCAACCCCGCCCTCTATGGTCGCAAAAAGCATCCTGAGCAGGGTTCGAGCCTCCCAGGTGCTTCTGCATTGGCTGTGCCTCAGCCTCTGACGAACTGCCCCGGGCAAACTCAGAAGACTTCGGAGACACACCAATGTTGCAGGCCAAAGACACAGCTGCTGTAGGTGGTTTGCGAGGACAGACTCTTGCAAAGTGCCCCTTTTCATGACAATGATAACACTCCAACTCCCCTTTGGGCTTCCCTTGGTACTGGGAAGGGCCCGGCCCCTTCTTAAATGGGACGGTGCTAGTCTTGTGGTCAGTCTTGGTATCATGGCTCTTGTACTTGTTTGCATAATGTATATCACTAACTCGGGGGGGTGGGGCGTCACGCCCCTTGTTACCTGCCTCACTACGCTGGGCAGACCCGCACCCACGAATTAGTGATAGCCGGAGGTCAGCCATCTCAGCTGCCTCCTGTAGAGTTTTTGGGTTCTTTTCTTTAATAGTTAAAGTCATTTCTGCACCTGTACACTTATAAAACTGCTCGAGCAGAAACAGCTCAGTCAACTGTTCGGCCGTCTCAGCTTTCTCAGAACGTGTCCAGTTTGTAAGTGCATCTTTTAAGTCCCGGGCATGTTCAAGAAAGGTCGCCTCCCTAGTCTTTGTAACACCCCGAAACTTCAATCGATATGTTTCTGGTTGCAACTCGTATGCCCGTAGGACAGCTCTCTTCAATTCTGGGTAGTCAATGCAAGACTCTAAAGGCAGTGCATCATAAGCCTTCAGACCCTTACCCGTAAGTCTTGAGGAGACTAGAGCTGCCCACTTCTCTTCAGGCCAATTATGCTCCCTACACTTCTTCTCAAAACGATTAAAAAATTCTGTGACTTCAGTTTCACTAAATGCCGGCACCAATTTGACTAAGTGGGACAAGGACTGTTCTCTTACTTGGCCCTCACGGCCCATCCGAGTCCCTGTCGACTCTGCACGAGTCTTATCTAAATCTATTTGAGCACAATATTTCTCTGAGTCGTACCTAAGCTCAGCCTCGTGCCTCCTGGTCTCATTCTCCGCCTCAATCTCATGCCTCCTAGTCTCAGCCTCAATCTCCTGCCTCCTAGCCTCAATCTCCTTCTCCTGCTTCCTAGTCTCAGCCTCAATCTCCTTCTCCTGCTTCCTAGCCTCAATCTCAATTTTAGCAAGCTCAAGTCTAAATACCATATCTGGAGACAGGCAGGAAGAGGGAGCTGCCACTACTGAAGGAGGGGGGGCAAAAACTGGGGAACCACCATGTGCACCGCCCGAGGGCACTCCAATCTGCCAATTCTCATCCCTCTGTGGGAGAGTGCTAACCTCCGGCAACTGAGTGGACGGCACTGTGGGAGTCGAGTGAGAGGGGATCTGGGGAGGAACCCCCCCAAACGCCCTCTCCTCCGAAACCCCATGTCGCCCACGCAACACCCAGGAAATCAGCTCCCTCTTGGACATCCCTATTACATTGGATAGGCCCAAAACCTTGGCTATCAGGTGCAAGCCATAAATATTCACCCCAGTCAACCTCTCCTCCGTCACGTGGTACCGCTTACTCACAAAAACTCTAGCATCCTCCTCACTGATTACTAACGGCACCTCTTCAAATGGCATCTCTCGCTCCTCGTCAGTGCTAGGGCACGACATACTGAAGTCCACAAAAAAATTCTCGAGACAAAAGTGTTAAACTTCCTTATGCAAGCACTAATTACTAAATTAACTGGAGTCTCTTAAATGCTCTACTAATTGCCATACAAAAAAATATATTCTTCAATATGCACGCTAAAGTACAAACAAACAAATGTTGTACAACTCTGCAAAAATTTATACTGTTCACAAAATCCTAAGCAAGGTCGCCATTTGTTACGACCGGGCACTCAGGTACACTAGGGCTCTCACACAGGACTCGAGTATGGCTCGCTGCCACAACGGAAACACACGATCCCAACCCCAGAGTACTGCCAGCCGAACAAAAAACACCAATACCCTCCAGAGTTCTATCTGCTATAACGGGGTATACAAGAACTCGGTACTAGCGTTTCACAACAGACTAATAAAAAGACGGGAGTTATCTAGTCTGGTCAACAATCAAACAAAGAAGTAAATACAACAACACCAAAGAATAGTGTTGGCCGAAGCCGAAGTAATCCACCCTTGACTAAGAACTTAAGAAGTCCTCCACCCTCTACTTCGGATCGGCACTATTACGTTACGTTAAACAATAGTCCTCGAGCATCGAGCAAGGAATCTTCTGATAAAGTTAGATGCTTCTCGGATACTCGTAAGAAGTAAGTATCGGATTTTGAACAGCAATTCAATAAGCAACACACTGGCAATTAACTAATATTAAAGGCTTTAAATTGACATAAGAAGAATTATAAGAATAGACAGTAGTAAATGGCAAACATATAAAAGAAGTACTCCGACAATGCACTGGCCATAGCCTACTAGGATTGTGCTCGGGGGCCACTAATCTCTAAAGTAGCTTATGCGTGCCACACATGAAATCAATAGTGCATAAACATTAACATACATAAGGAAAGCTTCAATACTATGCTGTATCTGCTGACCGAGCAAAGTCTAGCTGGGATGTAGTAGGCTAGGAAACAATGGCTGAGCAAGCGGCTCGTAGCCTAGCGAGGTCCTTAAGGCTGTGCGGCCAAATTACGTTAATTGACGGGATGCTCTCTTGAGAGATCCAGATCACTAGTATCTGGTTCTCTCCTGGCGATCCTCTCAAAGTCAAGCAAACGAGTTAGCACAGTGTTGGGTGGCAGAGGCAAAAGCCCTCACTCGCAACACAGCGCTAAACTCACAAGGTACACAGTCAGAAAGACCACCTAGGCTTCCCAAGTCTCCGTTGCGATTGTACAGGTTCAACAAAACCTAATACACATAGGGAATCCCAACTCTAGTAGCCTCATCCCAGTCTAGCATCACCTAGATCAGCAGAAAACAGGAACATGAATAATCATACACAGGGAAATGCATATACGAGTGCAACAAACATTAATCAATCCTATTCTAGTTATCCCTTCCAAAATAGGCTATTCTAATAGGCATATATCTCGTGAGAACTCAAGCGATAATACTTTGGCTGACTAAATCTGCACCAAAGGGGTCATTGAGGTTAAAAAGGGTTCAGGAAAAGAAGAAGTTAGGGGGTACAGAGAGTAGGGAAAGTTCACATCAGTCGGAAGAATATATATAGTTGCAAGGGATATGAGAAGTCGCTCTGCCTAATGAGTTCTGAGGAAAATGCGGCTTGACTTCCCTTTTTATACTCGGCCCTCTAGTGAGCATATCGCCAACTACTAAGGACCGCCCACTAGCAATCATTACGTAATATTCTCTCTCAATCTGGGATCGACAAAGGATTCCCCACGCGCTGAGGAGGGAGGAGGGAGGAGGGAGGAGGAAGGAGGGGAGTTAGGCCTACCTGCCTCATGGCGCACTCACTGGCCCCCCCGTTACGTAATTTCTCTCTCTCTCCTCTCATCATTACAAATAAGTCCCACACACAACACTTATAACTAATGATATAAAATAGAACTCGTTGACTCAGATGAAAACAAAATACATATTTATAATACTTATAGTACAACGGCTCACATAAACTAAGTTAGGAAACTCTACACAGACTACAGCCAAAGTTCCTGCCCTGACGATCCTAGCGAGAGTGGGGCATGACTGGGCGTTCTGTACAGCATGCTCATTCTCGACATGCGTCACATCGGCTATAATTTATCTGAGGATAGATTGAATTTATGATTTATCAATACTAAATGGGAAAATGTAACTTTTTTTTTTTTTTTTTTTTTCTATATTCCAATTTACTTCCTCTCGGGCATAGGCTGAGAGCCTTAACATTCACCGCTTTACAATGAACAGTGAAGCCCGTGAGGTCTTGTTCCAGTCTAGGGAGTGAGACATGTGAAGCACGTAGCGTACAACGAGCACCTGCCATCTTGCCTTCACATGAGGCACGGTGCTCACTCATGGCCCGAAACGACCCCATCTCTGAAGCCACCTCGTTCCCGTGCTTCACTGTCTCACCACCTACAATCGGACTCTCACACTTACACACACACAACGCCACCTGTTGAGCAGATAACTCACCAGGCATTGCACCCCTATAGCATATTTTGAATATGGGAATATTCATACAGTGCTATTTAATCAGGGAACAATGAGGGTATTTTATTGACGTTTCGGTGGGCTTGTGGTAATGCACTGATACCAGGTACAGCACAAATTCCATCCCAATAATATCTTCCCATTGATACATCGGGATTTGAACCCGGGACCTTTGGATTACCAGGCCAGTGGCAAGACCACTCCACCACACCTCCCCATATTAATGCCTATCTTTCATAATTAACAACATATTCCGATTCAATATCACGATAATAACTGAGTGGACATGGCGAATTACCGTCAGCTGAAAATGAAGGAACTATAGTCGACGTTATCAATTATCCTTGCCCAAGGTTTACCTTCCAGACCCTTGGTGGCCGTTATTGAACTAGTGCCAGAGCAGCGACTGTTAAGGGGGCTCACATGCTTTTTTCTCTCTGTTTTTCTGTCTTTGTCTGGCTTGTATCCATTCGGCCCCATTTAGCCTACTGTTTTAAGACGTTGATCCCCATGCAGTTGTCAATTTCTTCCTGGCGAGCGATAGCGAGCCAGCATTGTGTAACGATCTGTTTCTTACACTTTTTAGTTACATATATACACACATCGGTATTAGTTAAACTCCCAAATACTTTCTCTGTTCGTAGGTTTATTGATGTCCTTATTGTTACTTGCTTACAACAATAGTTATAACACACACACACCCTCACGACTAGACCCGTATGCCTAGGTCTATCGTCGTTCGTGGCTGGGCTAAGACTGGCTAGCTGAGGGGTACCATAGGGTGCCCCAAGCAGCCCTCAGATTCAAACGTGCTCACACGCACCTGACTGTACACACACACACACTCACGTGTGCGTACATACACATAGGCCTAGCTGGACAGAGGGGTCCTGTCTGCGTTTACTGGTCGAGGAGGGGAGAGAGGGCTTCTTACCCAAAGTTCCCTCTCACTCCTAACATAATCTCATAGAATCCCAAAATCTCTAAATCTCCATAAGTCCACAGTCTCTTAATGCACTCGCATTATTATTCATAAGACTACTATTACAATGCTCGATCACGCTACTCCAGGCGTCTCGACTGGTATGAGGTGAAAGGCAACTTAGGTGAGGCATAGAATCCAATGCAACAAGTAAAGTATATCATCCCTGAGGAAATATCACACATAAAGATAAACATGAACAATTGGATAAACATGAAAATTGGATAAACATGAAAAATTGGATAAACATGAAAAATTGGATAAAATTCATACTTAAAAATAGACATAAGAAATAAATATATACATTTGAAACACTGCAACGACTTGCATAGTTCGTGTTAAGAAGTATTCAACACAGTTCGCCGAGGTCACTGGATAATGTTTTTGGATGAATCACTTAACAGGAAGTCACAAAAGTTCGTTCAGTATAATAATAATTATTATTTGTTTTACTAATTTGTATATATGATTTTTTTTTTTTTTTTTTTTTTTATACTTTATTGTCATATACAGTAAGTGACAAATTAATTAATTTTCTTAATAAAACACCCAAACACATGTCCATAATTGGGGTATTTGAACTTTTAAAATAATTGCTAAAATTCCAGGTATCGTCCAGTGGATTCTTGACACGGCGATAATCACCGGAAGCTTGAAGTGTTGTCCTGGCAGGTATAGGGATCCTGGCAGGGCCCACAGCGGTGTCACCAGCTCTGGCACACCTTTCTCATATAGGCTACAAATAACTAACGAAGAGACCAATGATTATAATGGGAACATAATTAGCAGAAACTCCTGATATATGACATCAGTAACTAGTTCATTTTATCCTTTTAACAAGGAAAGTAAATTGAGGATAATGCTCATGAAAACAATTAACAAACAGAGTACAGTCCACCAAGGGACACATAAGCATTGAAGGTTACTGTATTGGACAAAAATTAGCATGAAGTCCAGTTATCTCTCTTAAGTATAAATAATGTCTAGGACATGTACTTTCAACAGAGGTTTTCACTTGTGAGTACAAGTAGCATGTTGTTTAACTCCAAACACGGAACAAGAAAGATAAAATAACTCTTTCCAAACACATGCATAAATGATAATTGGTCAATAAATACAGTACTGTAAAGAAAAGAAATATTTCTTAAAACGGTAAGTTTGACTTTCAATGTAAGTCTACAGATATCAGCAGTATCGTACCATCGGGCCTGACACGACATGTTAATAAGTAAGGAAGGAACTGTATGAGTGCAAAGTTCAAAATTCAATTACCGGTATGTTTGGTAGCAAACCAACATTCTGAAGGGAAATACTGTAGGCCTACAAGTAATTCTCCGAGAGGGACAGTGCCGCATAATCCGGAGGTACTCGTAGGTCAAACAATTAACCAAGAATATCGAGGAAAATTATATTGTGTTTAAGAACTCATTAAGGAATATCAGTTATTACAAACACCTCAAAATCACAAATATTACCTAACCATATACCACTACTAGACTCTCAGAACAATCTATATCATGCCCCATCGCTTAGGAATTGAGAACAATACAGAGTAAATTATGGAAAGTCCAGTGCAATAAACTCCTGTGCCAATGCAGAAGTGAAAATGATTAATATTATTATGATTACTTTTTTTTTTTTTTTTACATAATTATGCAAACTTAATTAACTATAAAAAGAGTTAACATTAATATCTAAATTCTTAAAGATAGTATCTACATGTTTATGGAACTCGCATCCATCGCTTACTCTACTGTGGAAAGTGTTACTATTTACAAAACGGGTGTGATTGTGTGACCTCAACTTTGATCTGTAGTTATCATTATTTCTAGCCCTTTGCCTTGTGACATTCTCTTGAACAACTTCTAGTACATCAGGATTGGCTTCTGAGCCATCAGAATCATTCACAGGTACAAATCTACTTAACTTTTTTAAGTGGTCAACATGACACTCCCGTACTAGCTTAGTATAAATATGCTTTATCTCAAATGTATTACCTATTGTCCGTCTAACTACTCTATATGGCCCTTCGAACTTGTTATCTAATTTCGACGATCTTTCAAAAAGCTTAACCATTACAATGTCGCTAGGGTTTATGGATATAGGGCATGCAGGTTTATGTTGTCTCTTGACCAATTCTGCATTTGATTGGGCTAACTTTTCATGAATCCCTTGATAAATGTTCTGAAATTGCTGTAGTCTCACTGCAACAAAATCATCAACATTGTAACAAGGCTTAGGTCTTGAATGAAGTAGCTCATAAGGCAATTTCTTGTCTACTCCAAAGACAATAAAATGGGGGGTTTCCCCTGTGGAACTATTAATTGCAGAATTGAGACATGCCTGTACCTGAGGTATCCATAAATCCCAACTCATACTTTCAGGCGAAACCAAGTGTCTCAGACATTCTAAAATCTTCCTATTCTGTCTCTCTACAAGGCCATTCGAGGCCGGATGTCGAACATGTGTATTTACTTTATTGACCCTCAATATTTCACAGAGTTTAGGTAATATAGAGTTGTTGAATTCAGTTCCGTTATCAGTAAGCAAAACCTGTGGAGTCGTGAAAGGACATATTACATGATTCAAGAATGTAGACGCAACTGTCTCGGCAGTCTTATTAGGAATCGGTCTTAAAACACAAAATCTAGAAAAAGAATCAATTGCTACAAATAGGTACTTATTACCGGCTTCAGTCATGGGTAATTCCATTAAATCTACAGAAACTTGACTCCAAGGTTCGTCACGAATGGGGTACGAAAGAATAGGGCAAGGTTGTGAAGTATGGCCTTTCACTCTTGCACAAGACTCGCAATTCTCGACATATCGAAAAATATCCTCTTTCATCCTGGGCAAGTAGTAATTTAGCTGGGCCTGTCTAAAACTCCTGTCTCGACCAGGATGCGAGGTATGGGGTGAATCGTGTATCAGTTTCATTACATCCTTGACACTTGTGCAAGGTATAATGATCTGATACACTGGCCTGGAAGGCATTGATTTAGAATTAAAATTAGCTACTCTATGCAAAAGGCCATCCTGCAAAATTAAGTCTTTCGGTTTAACGGGTGTGGTAGGTGGTTTTCCTTTCTTCCCTGACTTCAACCAAGTTTTAAACGGTCCCCAAACAGGATCCTGGTCCTGACTCGCGATGACATCGGTCATGTCGAGTGTGGCAAGGTTTACAGAGAAGACTGGGACATTACGTGAAAGTGCATCAGCAACTACGTTTTTCTTACCCGCAATATGCTCAAATGTGGGAGAATACTCCTGAATGCTAAGGAACCACCTAGCAAGACGTCCCTTTAATTCTTTATTCTTAAACAAGTTGACTACTGCCGTGTTATCGGAATAGACATGAACATTGTAACCCAAAATTATCTCCCTGAAATGTTTAAGAGCCCACACTACTGCTAAACCCTCTCTCTCGGCAGTGTCATAATTTTACTCTGCAGAATTAAGTTTTCTAGAAGCGTACGCAATAACATTTCTCTTCCCATCAATTTTCTGCATCAAGACTGCTCCTATCCCAGTTAGCGACACATCCGTGAGGAGCTCAAAATCATGACCGTAGTTAGGGAAAGACAAAACGGGGGCTCTAATTAAATGATCTTTAAGCATATCGAATGCAACTTGATGATCAGCAGTCCATGCAAACTTGGAATCTTTCTTTAATAGATCCGTAAGGGGCGCAGCTTTTTCCGAGAATTTTCAAACAAACCGTCTATAATAACCCGCCAGTCCTATAAATGAACGGACTTGATCAGCATTAGTCGGTGTAGGGAATAACTTTACCGCTTGTATTTTATCATCAGAGGTACTTATTCCTCTGTCATCAACAACATGACCCAAGAACGATATTTTCTATTTAACCCTTCCTACCCGGGCTGCCTTTGGTAAGGACAGCACGAAAGAAGGGCAGCTACCCGGTATGCCTTATCTAAGGCATGAGCTTAATAGCCTAATTAAGCTTGGTCCGAACGCCGTACGTACGACCTATGTCAACAAACCCAAGTGTTCGTCACCGCACCTCCCAAAACAAGAAGGAGAAGACTCCTCAATGTTATTGTTCTGACGTCATGACGAAATTAGTGTCTAAAATGCCCCCATATTGGCAACATCTCTGCAATATTGGCTCCACTGAAATCGTCATCACAACTGAACCAGTTGACTTACAGAGCTCTACTAAATGCCAAAATACAGATTGAAAACCGCACTACGATTATAGATGAGTGGGAAAGTTCTAGCAGTGAAAATAAACATAAATACGGTAGCCTAGGCCTAGACGTTTTTCGGCCATATCGCCCGGGTAGGGGCGACCGTCATTAGCTAAGACAGCCCGGGGAGGAAGGGTTAAGGAAATGACACTTTGTTAGCTTAAGCTTAAGACCCGCGGCTTGTAACCTAGTGAAGACTTGTGTTCATTTACGGAAGTGGTCATCAAGCGTTTTACTCGCAATGATGATGTCATCTAAATAGACAAAAACAGAAGTCCCTATAATGCCATTACAAACTGAATTAACAAGTCTAGTGAAGGTTGGAGGGCTATTTCTAAGCCCCATGGGCATACGCTTATAGTGATAATGACCATTAGGAGTGCTGAAAGCAGTAAGCTCCTGACTGTCTTTCGCTAACGGTACTTGCAAAAAGCCACTTAAAAGATCAATCGTAGAAAATATCGTATTGCCTTCTCCAATGTTCTGCAGAAGGTCCTGCAGCACGGGGATAGGCTGTCGGTCCGGTAGTGTCATTTCATTCAACTTTCTAAAGTCAATTACGGGCCTCCATGATCCATCTTTCTTTGCAACTAGAAACATCGGCAGAGGTGGGCGCGCTCCGGTGGGACCGGTAATGCGGCAGCGCTCCGCGCTCATCAGACATAAGGTAATGCGGCAGCGCTCACACGCTCCTTTTGTCAGCAGACCCGATGCGCTTCCCGCTCCGCGCTCCCAAAAATAGGTATATAAAAAACAAAACTAACAAAACAGCTTCTAGAAGTTATTTAATTATTTACCTTTGTCCTTCACTTTGTCCTTTGTCTTTCACTTCACTAAATTCCAAGAATTCAAACCATTAAAAAAAACTCAAGTCATGGTGTCTTTCTGAAGTTTAACTGTTTAAGTTTCTCACTTTCTCAGTTTCTGTTATTCTTTATGTCATATCAATGAATCAAATGTCAATGATATGATATGATTTATATAATTGCAAATGTCAATGATATGATATGATTGATATCATTGTGAGTTTGTGACATTGTGACTGTCCATTGATATCTATGATATGACATAAAGAATTACAGAAACTGTCCAAACTGAGAAACTTCAACAGTTAAACTTTTCAAGCTAACATTCTAACAAGCCTAACAATACAATAACAACAATACAACATGATTACATTGATTAGTATTTACTATTTAGTTGATTACATGATTAAATGAATAATAATTTAATATCATAATATCATTAATAATTTAATATGATATGATTAATTGATTATATTATGATTATTGGACCCGTCCAAGCTGTCCACAGACACTCAGACAGTCAGACAGGCTCGGGCTATACCACTGCCAGACTTACCCTGAGGCCCCTTCGTAAGCTGTAACTTGCCCGTAAGGTTTACTTTGCGTTAGCAAAAGCCAAAAAAAAAAAAAAATAACAAGTTAACAACTGTAACACTGTCAGTCTGTCACTATCATAGTATCACTGTATCACAGTTCACTAACACTGTACGAACGGTACGATGACTGTACACGATAATGACGTTCTTGTAGCTGTTGTTGACAGGAAAAACCGCCTCCGGAGCGCCAGAAAGGAGCGCAAATTTCTAGCTGCGCTCCCCGCCTGCACTCCGATTTCAGAATTTTGCCGCTCCTCGCTCCGCGCTCCTCTATATTGGTAATGCGCACCGGATCGCAGAGCGCCAAATGGCGCGCACCTGCCCACCTCTGAAGATCGGATAATTCCACGGGAAAATTGACTCTTCAATAACATCTTGGGCTAACATCTCAGTAATATACTTGTCCACCTCCGCTCTCTGCTTATGAGGAAGACGATATGCAGGAATATATTTCGGTTTCGCGCCTGGCTCTAACCGTATCTCATGCTCAATTAAATCTGTTTTACCAAAGGGATCATCTGGCAAAGCAACAATGTTGTTGTAGCGACTCAGAAATTCTACAAGATTACCGCGATAATTATCATAATCTACCGGGTTGAGGTGCGCATCCAAATCTCTCTCTCTCTCAACATTTTCATGCACTGTGGTTTGAAACACACGCCCACGAAACTCATGATTACCCTCACCAGACGTCTCAACTACCTGAACCGGGTGGGGGTAAGTCAAGAAATCCAGTAAGTGAAATCCTTCATCTAGTGGAATAGAGTAACCTTTCTTATTAAACACAAAAATGTCTACAGTCTTTCTATTTACGGTGTATAAGGCGGACTCAACATCAAGGTTCTGCGCACGAGAACTTTCAGGTAAAGCCATCACAACCGTTTCATGAGGAACATTCTTTAGTTTCACTGAGACTTTTGATATCGTATGACCTGGCAATATTGGGGACTTTATTACCGAACCATTCCGTATCACACTGTCTGCAAGCAAAATAGAAACGTCCTCGTTGTTCATAAATCTAGACTGAGGAATTATCTCTGTAGGTAAAGCCTTAGACCGCTCGGCAACGCTATTACCGCTACCATTAACCTCATCGTCTCTCGTATCATACAGCATTTGCACAACTCTAGGGACCATGTACGGCTCACCAAGAAAACGCAAAAAATTGCTCTTGTAAAAGACACCCCAGCGACTAGGGTCTATCAGAAACTTGTGCTCTCTCATGGTCTCTAAACCCAAAAGTAAGTTATCATTCAAATCTGGAGCATGATACAATACTTGACAAGGTATTAAGACCGGAGAAATGTGTCTGTGAAACTTAACCTTTAAATGGATGACACCTACAGGCTTCATCTTTGAGCCCGTCACTCCAGTGATGACTACGTTAGAGGGGTATAAATGTTTCTCGTAAGGCTGTTGCAAACGGATGTACTTCAGTAAAGTGGGCAAATTGATCAAATTCACACTCGCACCAGTGTCAAATAAAACATTAAGAGGTTTACCTTGTAACCGCGCCTCAATCAATGGGCCTTGCTCGATACAATTGATAGTAACTACCTTAGGGACTGGATTTACGTTAACTTCATAATCAGGTGCCTCTTCGATGGATCTTGCCTCTGCTACTATGTTAGGTATTCTGGGAGGGGGTCTAAATCTTCCCCCGAAGGATCAGAGTAGACTGCTCTAGCATAGGAAGGTTGCCTACCTGTCTCTACACTATTCCCTGTCTGTTGGCTCTGATAGCCCTGAGGTGGCTGTGAGTGTGTATGTTGACTACTCATATTTGGTTGGCTTTGAGAGCCCTGGAATCCCTGCCGGCTTTGATATCTCTGCGTGGCATTTACATTCCCTGCACTAGATCTACATTCCCCATAGCTATGTGAGTTGGTCTTGTGAGTTGGACAATATGAAGTGTTCCTACATCTGATGTGTGTGTGTCCTGGACTGCCACAATTAAAACATATTACCTGGGCATATGTTCCTGGATAACCATTCACATTCTGTGGACGGTTGTAAACTCTTGTTTGAGCATTCCTTGTCTGCTGTCCAGTGAAGGCTGGCTGTCTGGCATATACCCTTGAGGGCTGCATGTTAGGTCTAGAGGCTGTCACCCCCTGTGAGGGACCCGACTGACCTTGGGCAGAACCCCATTGTCTACCTGTGGCAACATTGCTCTGAGCAACGTTAGTATTACCGTTAGCATTACTAGAACCTGAGCTGTGTGAGAAGCCTCCACTCTTGCCCAGAGAGTTAGATGCCGCCCTAAGCACAGGTAAACTGGATTGTGCAGGTGGTGTGTATTTAGTACCCTTTTTCTCAACTTCGCGACACTTCAACAGAAGCTCACCTAACTCCTGGTGAGGCTTAATCTTCTTATAGTCTAAGTGTTTGCGGGTAGCAGAATTAACTTGTTGTAGGTACACTGACATGGCTATAATTTTGCCTACATGCCTGAGTTTGACCGTACCGTTTTCTGCCCAACCGTCGGCAACTAACATGGGGCCTAAATTCTCTGCAGCCCTGTCTAGCCTAGCTGTGAAGGTTTCAAGGTCCTCATTAACATCCCGTTTAATCTGTGCTAGTTTCCCCGCTACACCGATAGCTGTATTATCGGAAATATCCTTAAAGTACTTCCTGAACATCTGCACGTAATCAGCATAATCTGTGATGAATTGCAGATAAGTGAGAGCCATAATTGACCTAGCTGTACCCTTATCAGAATTAATCTGACCTCTGAAGAAATTAATCTTATCTACATGATTTACTATTTTACAGTTAGCTATTTCCCCATCAAGGACATAGATGAACTGATCTAAAGACAAGGGGTCAGTGGGGTCTCCTGAAAATTTGGGAAGGTTGACCATATGGGTCCGAAGGTCGTAACTGGTAGGAATGTGAGAATATGGAGTCTGAGCGAAGGGTGTAGGGGTAAACATTGTCATGGGTGGTGCGCTGGGAACTGTAAAGGAACTTTGGGGCACATGGGCACCTTCGGGCACTTGATTAGTTGAGGGCGCCGAGGCATTTGTCTCGGCTTGAGACATGCATTGGGAGACACATTCCGCTATCATGCGCATAAAAGTCGGATTATTGGCAAAATGTTCTGGGGGAGAAGTGATACTAGGGGAGTCATCTCGCGGCACCTCCTGTGGCCCTTCCATTAGCAGGGTTAGGAGTGCAATTTGTCGCGTCAGCACGGTCGGTCGGCCTGTCAGGTTCGACTGCTACTGCTGTAGGTTGACTGTCTCCAACGAAAGGAGCTGTAGGCCTATTAATGACCGAGTCGGCTATGTTGTCATGAAAGACTTCGCAAGATTTATGACTTCTAGTAAAATAGTCATGCATGATTCACTAAGAAAACATGTTCCGCGTTTGAAAGGACACAACAAACTTATACTCACTAGGATTTCCACTGTTGAAATCCTTGCAGTTGACGATGTAATCCTCTGGCAGACAGAGAAGGGCTGTCCAGGGATACAGCCGTCTGCTACCGGAAGCACAAGTCCTCTCTTGTCAGGGTTGGTCTCCAGATAGAGCTATTTGCCTACCTTCAACCTGAGAAATCGGGTCATATATGAGTTGCTATCCCCAGTTATATACTGTATATATTAATACCATAAATCACCAATAATCAAACTGAATCCAATCACTGTATGTCACTGACAAAAATGCTATATCACCTAATTCACAACAATATTGCAATGTTAATCACGTGAATCAATCAAAATCTCAAATCAAAATAATTATGCAATTCAAAACTTCAAACACTGGCGTATTATAAAAATAAATAAGTAGCCCTTGAAATTATATTAGGTATAGAAAACGGATACAATCACCGAGAATTCTAGAAAATGTAATGTCAATGACAAAACATGAAATTATAATATTTTGATGAATTCAAAAAAATAATGTTAGATAAGAGGTATTTCCTAACTTTAAAAAATTCAACTCAACAATTAGTGTTACACTTCAAAATCGTTAAGTTACAAGAATTAGTCTAAGTCAAAAGGTATCTCTAATTAAAATTAAAATTTTATCTTAATGCAAGATTGAATAAACTAAACCTCTTATCTCACTATTAGTGTACCAACTTCAGGCAAAACATATACTAAAACTGGATTTATACGATACTTCCATAAGATCGCGTTCCACACATCAGCTGACTAGTAGTCCTAGGTCCTCTCGCCGCCAGGTCCACTCGCCCGTCACAGATGAATCAGCTGATCCTCTCGCTCTCCCCAGCAACGCTACACAATGGCGCGACCACGTTGGCAGGAAGCTCCCAGTAGACGGCGCTGCACACCACGCTGTAGCCTCACGCTCCTGCCTTCGTCCCTCGCTTCCTTGTTAGGAAATTACGCGGGAACTCGTTGATTCTGCTCCCGTCGTTCTTCTCTCCTCCACGATGATCAAATATTCCTTGAAGATGCTGCTACAGGCTTCTCTCCACCGTCGTCACGTTGGCGGAATTCTCCTTGCGTACAGCTCTCTTTACAATGCCAGGGTGTGTGTGTGCGTCGAATTTGGACGGGGTAGCGTATGTCCGTGCTGGTATCTCGTTGAGTTAAGATAGAGGGAATAGTTTATACCAGTATAATTACCGATGTGTAACAAGGCACGATTTGCAATTCGTATCCCACCTGCTGCCACCATTTGTAACGATCTGTTTCTTACACTTCTTAGTTACATATATACACACATCGGTATTAGTTAAACTCCCAAATACTTTCTCTGTTCGTAGGTTTATTGATGTCCTTATTGTTACTTGCTTACAACAATAGTTATAACACACACACACCCTCACGACTAGACCCGTATGCCTAGGTCTATCGTCGTTCGTGGCTGGGCTAAGACTGGCTAGCTGAGGGGTACCATAGGGTGCCCCAAGCAGCCCTGAGATTCAAACGTGCTCACACGCACCTGACTGTACACACATGCTCACGTGTGAGTAACATACACATAGGCCTAGCTGGACAGAGGGGTCCTGTCTGCGGTTTACTGGTCGAGGAGGGGAGAGAGGTTTTCTTACCCAAAGTTCCCTCTCACTTCTAACATAATCTCATAGAATCCCTAAATCTCCATAAGTCCACAGTCTCTTAATGCACTCGCATTATTATTCATAAGACTACTATTACAATTGTATGGAGAAATCCGACATCGCCGGGGAAGTTTTCTATCGAAAAATGTTCAAATTTAGCCTGCTGTCAATTTTTTAAAAGAAATATGCTGGCTCGCTACCGCTTGCCAGGAAAAAATCAACACCTGGATGGGGATAAACGTCTTAAAACAGTAGGCTGAATGGGGCCGAATGTATACAACCTAGAGAAAGAGGGAGAGAGAGAAAAAAAAATGAGTGGGGCCCCTTAACATAGACAATACTCAGACCAAGGATATTCAGAGTTTATCAAGATTTCTTTTGATTATTGATGTTATTAATATACAGTATCCGACTTTGCTAAGTGCCTATATAGTACCAATATAGTAGTCGTGATACTTTGCTAAGTGCCTATATAGTACCAATATAGTAGTTGTGATACTTTGCTAAGTGCCTATATAGTACCAATATAGTAGTCGTGAGACTTTGCTAAGTGCCTATATAGTACCAATATAGTAGTCGTGAGACTTTGCTAAGTGCCTATATAGTACCAATATAGTAGTCGTGAGACTTTGCTAAGTGCCTATATAGTACCAATATAGTAGTCGTGAGTTTGCTAAGTGCCTATATAGTACCAATATAGTAGTCGTGAGACTTTGCTAAGTGCCTATATAGTACCAATATAGTAGTCGTGAGACTTTGCTAAGTGCCTATATAGTGCCAATATAGTAGTCGTGAGACTTTGCTAAGTGCCTATATAGTACCAATATAGTAGTCGTGAGACTTTGTTAAGTGCCTATATAGTACCAATATAGTAGTCGTGAGACTTTGCTAAGTGCCTATATAGTACCAATATAGTAGTCGTGAGACTTTGCTAAGTGCCTATATAGTACCAATATAGTAGTTGTGAGACTTTGCTAAGTGCCTATATAGTACCAATATAGTAGTCGTGAGACTTTGCTAAGTGCCTATATAGTACCAATATAGTAGTCGTGAGACTTTGCTAAGTGCCTACAGTATATAGTACCAATATAGTAGTCCTGAGACTTTGCTAAGTGCCTATATAGTACCAATATAGTAGTCGTGAGACTTTGCTAAGTGCCTATATAGTACCAATATAGTAGTCGTGAGACTTTGCTAAGTGCCTATATAGTACCAATATAGTAGTCGTGAGACTTTGCTAAGTGCCTATATAGTACCAATATAGTAGTCGTGAGACTTTGCTAAGTGCCTACAGTATATAATACCAATATAGTAGTCGTGAGACTTTGCTAAGTGCCTATATAGTACCAATATAGTAGTCGTGAGACTTTGCTAAGTGCCTACAGTATATAGTACCAATATAGTAGTCGTGAGACTTTGCTAAGTGCCTATATCGTACCAATATAGTAGTCGTGAGACTTTGCTAAGTGCCTACAGTATATAGTACCAATATAGTAGTCGTGAGACTTTGCTAAGTGCCTATATAGTACCAATATAGTAGTCGTGAGACTTTGCTAAGTGCCTACAGTATATAGTACCAATATAGTAGTCGTGAGACTTTGCTAAGTGCCTACAGTATATAGTACCAATATAGTAGTCGTGAGACTTTGCTAAGTGCCTACAGTATATAGTACCAATATAGTAGTCGTGAGACTTTGCTAAGTGCCTACAGTATATAGTACCAATATAGTAGTCGTGAGACTTTGCTAAGTGCCTATATAGTACCAATATAGTAGTCGTGAGACTTTGCTAAGTGCCTACAGTATATAGTACCAATATAGTAGTCGTGAGACTTTGTTAAGTGCCTATATAGTACCAATATAATAGTTGTGAGACTTTGCTAAGTGCCTATATAGTACCAATATAGTAGTTGTGAGACTTTGCTAAGTGCCTATATAGTACCAATATAGTAGTTGTGAGACTTTGCTAAGTGCCTATATAGTACCAATATAGTAGTCGTGAGACTTTGCTAAGTGCCTATATAGTACCAATATAGTAGTCGTGAGACTTTGTTAAGTGCCTATATAGTACCAATATAGTAGTCGTGAGACTTTGCTAAGTGCCTATATAGTACCAATATAGTAGTCGTGAGACTTTGCTAAGTGCCTACAGTATATAGTACCAATATAGTAGTCGTGAGACTTTGCTAAGTGCCTATATAGTACCAATATAGTAGTCGTGAGACTTTGCTAAGTGCCTACAGTATATAGTACCAATATAGTAGTCGTGAGACTTTGCTAAGTGCCTATATAGTACCAATATAGTAGTCATGAGACTTTGCTAAGTGCCTATATAGTACCAATATAGTAGTCGTGAGACTTTGCTAAGTGCCTACAGTATATAGTACCAATATAGTAGTCGTGAGACTTTGCTAAGTGCCTATATAGTACCAATATAGTAGTCGTGAGACTTTGCTAAGTGCCTACAGTATATAGTACCAATATAGTAGTCGTGAGACTTTGCTAAGTGCCTATATAGTACCAATATAGTAGTCGTGAGACTTTGTTAAGTGCCTATATAGTACCAATATAGTAGTCGTGAGACTTTGCTAAGTGCCTATATAGTACCAATATAGTAGTCGTGAGACTTTGCTAAGTGCCTACAGTATATAGTACCAATATAGTAGTCGTGAGACTTTGCTAAGTGCCTATATAGTACCAATATAGTAGTCGTGAGACTTTGCTAAGTGCCTACAGTATATAGTACCAATATAGTAGTCGTGAGACTTTGCTAAGTGCCTACAGTATATAGTACCAATATAGTAGTTGTGAGACTTTGCTAAGTGCCTATATAGTACCAATATAGTAGTCGTGAGACTTTGCTAAGTGCCTATATAGTACCAATATAGTAGTCGTGAGACTTTGCTAAGTGCCTATATAGTACCAATATAGTAGTCGTGAGACTTTGCTAAGTGCCTACAGTATATAGTACCAATATAGTAGTCGTGAGACTTTGCTAAGTGCCTATATAGTACCAATATAGTAGTCATGAGACTTTGCTAAGTGCCTATATAGGACCAATATAGTAGTCGTGAGACTTTGCTAAGTGCCTACAGTATATAGTACCAATATAGTAGTCGTGAGACTTTGCTAAGTGCCTATATAGTACCAATATAGTAGTCGTGAGACTTTGCTAAGTGCCTACAGTATATAGTACCAATATAGTAGTCGTGAGACTTTGCTAAGTGCCTATATAGTACCAATATAGTAGTCGTGAGACTTTGTTAAGTGCCTATATAGTACCAATATAGTAGTCGTGAGACTTTGCTAAGTGCCTATATAGTACCAATATAGTAGTCGTGAGACTTTGCTAAGTGCCTACAGTATATAGTACCAATATAGTAGTCGTGAGACTTTGCTAAGTGCCTATATAGTACCAATATAGTAGTTGTGAGACTTTGCTAAGTGCCTACAGTATATAGTACCAATATAGTAGTCGTGAGACTTTGCTAAGTGCCTATATAGTACCAATATAGTAGTCGTGAGACTTTGCTAAGTGCCTACAGTATATAGTACCAATATAGTAGTCGTGAGACTTTGCTAAGTGCCTACAGTATATAGTACCAATATAGTAGTTGTGAGACTTTGCTAAGTGCCTATATAGTACCAATATAGTAGTCGTGAGACTTTGCTAAGTGCCTATATAGTACCAATATAGTAGTCGTGAGACTTTGCTAAGTGCCTACAGTATATAGTACCAATATAGTAGTCCTGAGACTTTCCTTATGCAGCTGATATTGACTACAAACATAATTACAGGGTGATTAACTATAATAAATAAAACACAAAAATACTTGCTGACATAGTGCTATAAATATACGTTATTCATGAGCATGGGTGACTCTAAAATATAATAATCAACAGAAGGCAAACACTGTAATGTATCGGTTACAATAATTTAGACTTTTCTGGCCCCCCTTCTCCCTCATGTTTAGTCCCATTAGTTTTCATATTTTAGGAAGTTCGACCCATTAGTTTGGCGATTTTAATATCTTTCACCCCATTTCTTTGTCAATATTAGGACCTGTCGTGCCATTTAGTTATCGATTTTTTCATGGCGACCGATAGCGAGCCTGTAACTGTAGTAGGAACCGACCTTCGGCTGGGACATTTTGTTTTAGTGAAAAATGTACAAACTTATCTCAAAGGGGAGTGAGTCTGGGGGATGTATTGTTTAAGCTTGATGGAGGTCTTTGGAGGAAACTAAAAAAATAATAAAACTATAAGTAAATTAGAATGGTTGAAGGAGAAGGAGGGTGGAGAGCGCCGCGGTGTCGTTTTCTATAAGGACTAGGTCGGGCACGAAAGGTCTAAAAATTGAAAAGAATAAAATAAAAATGGAGCGAAAGGTTTTAAAATCGTCAAACTAATGTGGTGAACGTCTTAAAATCTAAAAAAACATTGGTGCTAAACATGAGGAACAAGGGGGCCCAGAAAAACGACCCCTTTCCCCTTACAGTCCGAAAACACTTGGGTAGGAAGAATTGGATCGGCCTTCTGGTTCTACTCCTGTACCTTCTTGTAACTCTGGAGGGGCTGGAGCAAACGGGCTGGACATTTCCACATCTGGTTACTGTTTGACTCTTCCCAATTGGTAGCAATATTAAGGAGAGACGGGTCGCTTTTCTGGTCTATGTATTTGTTTATTTATTTATTTATTTTTGAGTTTCCTCGTTAGACCTCCATCAAGCTTAAAAAAATACCCCCGTTTCAAGGTACATTTGTACATTTTTTTGGTAGAAAATTTCCCAGCCGAAGGCCAGTTTCTTTTAAAATTAAAGGTTCGCTGTTGCTCGCCAGGAAAAATATGACAACTAAATGCCACGAAAGGTTTTACTATTGACATAGAAATGAGGCGAAAGGTCTCAAAATCGCCAAACTAACGGAACGAACATCCTAAAATATCAGAACTAATATGCTAAACAAGAGGGAGAAGGGGTTCCAGAAAAAACCGACCATCTCCCCTTAACTCGATCGCTCCAGCCATCCCTGAGTTCTTTGAGGCTAGGGGTCACTATAGTCTATACATTGTAAGGAGGCTAAAGGTCTTGGCATCTATCCTCTGTAACTCGAAAAGGGCTAGAGCAAATGGGTTGTAATTTTCCACACCTATTCCCTGGATGGCACTTCCCAAATGGTACTGTACATATATTCGCTCGATACTCTAGTGATTTTCTAGTTATAGAGGCCAAATGGTAGATATATTAGCTCGATACTTTATTAGTTGTTTGTTATAGAGGTCAAATGGTAGAGATATAAACTTGATACTCTATAGTCCATTCACTATAGGTAGGCCAACAATTGTGAATAGGGTAAATGAAGTAATATATTCACTATTTGGAAAGAGTCAACCAGGGGATTGATATGGAAATTGACATCTCATTTGCTCCAGCCCATTTTGAGATACAAAGGTTAGGGGTTACAATTTCTGGCCCACCTAGCCTATATTGGATGGACTATAGTCGTTTTCTAGTTATAGATATTACCTCGATACTCTAGTCGCTTTTAGTTATAGAGGCCAAATGGCAGAGATATTAGCTCGATATTCTAATGGCAGAGATATTAGCTCGATATTCTAATGGCAGAGATATTAGCTCGATATTCTAATGGCAGAGATATTAGCTCGATATTCTAATGGCAGAGATATTAGCTCGATATTCTAATGGCAGAGATATTAGCTCGATATTCTAATGGCAGAGATATTAGCTCGATATTCTAATGGCAGAGATATTAGCTCGATATTCTAATGGCAGAGATATTAGCTCGATATTCTAATGGCAGAGATATTAGCTCGATATTCTAATGGCAGAGATATTAGCTCGATATTCTAATCATTATTTAGTTATACAGAGTCCAAAAACATTAGCTCGATATTTTAGTCGTGTATAGAGGTTATAGAGGCCAAATTATAGATATATTAGCTCGATATTCTAGTCGTGTATAGAGGTTATAGAGGCCAAATTATAGATATATTAGCTCGATATTCTAGTCGTGTATAGAGGTTATAGAGGCCAAATTATAGATATATTAGCTCGATATTCTAGTCGTGTATAGAGGTTATAGAGGCCAAATTATAGATATATTAGCTCGATATTCTAGTCGTGTATAGAGGTTATAGAGGCCAAATTATAGATATATTAGCTCGATATTCTAGTCGTGTATAGAGGTTATAGAGGCCAAATTATAGATATATTAGCTCGATATTCTAGTCGTGTATAGAGGTTATAGAGGCCAAATTATAGATATATTAGCTCGATATTCTAGTCGTGTATAGAGGCCAAATTATAGATATATTAGCTCGATATTCTAGTCGTGTATAGAGGTTATAGAGGCCAAATTATAGATATATTAGCTTGATATTATAGTCGTGTATAGAGGTTATAGAGGCCAAATTATAGATATATTAGCTCGATATTCTAGTCGTGTATAGAGGTTATAGAGGCCAAATTATAGGTATATTAGCTCGATATTCTAGTCGTGTATTTAGTTAAAGGGGTTAGTGGTCAAATGTTTATTTTTTTTCTATGGGGATGAGGGAGACAAACGGCAGAACTGCCTGTGACGAGTGCCTCCCCCAGAGTTGAAATAGTGACAGGGCCAAAATCAATGAATGTTCGAGCCAAAATGCCTGAACATACCGGGTTTGAAGCAATTTAAGTCATAGGATAAGGGGAAGATGGATTCAGGGAGAGAATTCCAGAGCTCAGCTGATGAATAGAAGACAGATTGAGAATATCGTTTCACTCTTAGATTGGAGAGTTGCACAGAGTAGGGGTGGGATTTTGTTGCAAGACGGGTGCTACGTAATCTACGTAGAGGAGGTGGCATACACTGAGAGAGCTCTGAGGAACACTGATTATTGTAATAGCGGTAGAATAGTGAGAGAGATGCAACACTGTGGGGAAAAGAGAGAGACTGCAGAGAGTCGGTGAGTGGACGTGAGTTAATGAGACGAAAGGCTTTCATTTCTACTTTGTCAAGAAGTGCTGTGTGAGAGGATCCTCACCACACATACGAACAATACTTAATACATGGGCGCACTGTGCCCCTGTATAGAGCAAGAAGCGGTGCAGGGGTAAAGAACCCCCGGGAGGCAGAAAAAAGAGACACCTAGAATACTGAGATTAGGTGAAGGGTTGATTTGTGTATTGTTGAAGTATAAGGGATAGTCACGTGGGAGTTCTTGACAGGTAAGGTTGATAAATGGAGAAATTGGGTTTTGGAAGCATTGGAAGCAACAAGATATTCTCTGCCCCAAATGAAAATGGTTGATAGGTCAGAAGATAAGTGTTTTATGACATCATCACGTGAATTTTTGAGTGATTGCTTGCTGGGGGGTTCTGAAAGACTAGTTGAATTAGGACTAATTGTACTGAAAAGACTAACTCCCACTGTTTTCCTGTTAGGTGGAGATGGTGTTGTTGGAGGGAGGCTGGTTATATGGCACTCTAATCTACGTTATCAAGTATATCGGGCTTCTGATTCTTCTCTTGTATCCGGGGCTGTGGTTCCCGGCGTGCACGGCCCCCCTCACAGAAGCGCGCAAGACATACCCTGATAATATTATTCAAAGGTATTAATGTTGGTTCGATCAATCAGTCAATTACTAAGTAAATCAATATACCAAACAGTCAATCACACAATCAATCAATCAATAGCTCAGTCAATCAAAGAATCAGTCAATCAATCAATCAAAGAATCAGTCAATCAATCAATCAATCAATCAAAGAATCAATCAATCAATCAATCAATCAGTCAATCAAAGAATCAATCAATCAATCAATCAATCAATCAGTCAGTCAATCAATCAATCAATCAATCTCCACCGCTATCATTCCCCCCGGGAAGCCCCCGCTGATCGATGGTCATGGCAGAAATGCATCCAGGCTAACTTTGGTAGTTTATTATTATTATTATTATTATTATTATTATTTAATTTATTTATTTATTTATTTTTTATTTTTTGCCAGACGCCGTAATTCCCATTGGTAGTTACTCCTTTCAATTTGTGTTCTGGCTAAGTTTGGGAGATTAACCCTTGCTGTACCGGCGACGTGTCTCTTACTTTATTATAGCTATATTTAGGTGATTTGCTGCAGCTTTAAAATGGATATGTGGTAGTAAAATGGGTTAAGGGGGGATGAGCGTATTTATTTGCTCATTTATATATTTCTTATCATTGTTTTTTTTTAGTTTCCTCCCTACACCTCCATCAAGCTTAAACAAACAACCCCTAGACCCCCTTCAAGATAGTTTTTTTCGTTTTTCGGTAGAGAAATGTCCCGGCCGAAGGCTGGTTCCTACTAAAACTACAGGCTCGCTTTCGCTCGCCAGGAAAGAATCGACACCCAAATGGCACGAAAGGCACGAGAAATGAGGCGAAATGTCATAAAATTGCCAAACTTATGGAACAAACGTCTTAAAATCTCAAAGCTAATGGGACTAAACATGAAGGAGAAAACACAGCTACCTCCCCCTTAACCCTTTCTGTACCGGCGACGTGTTTTTTTAACTATATTATAGCTATATATAGGGGATATTATAGCTATATATAGGGGATATTATAGCTATATATAGGGGATATTTTACAGCTTAAAACAAATATGCAGTAGTAAAAAGGGTTAACTAAGATAGTTCGAAGCCTGATAATTGCTGGAGACCCTTCTTAAACTGAATACAATCGTCTAATAGTAGCCAGAATAGGATGAAAACGACGTCACAGAATGGGTTAAGGGGAGATGGTCGTTTTTTCTTGAGACCCTTCTCCCTCATGCTTAGCCCCATTAGTTTTCAGATTTTAAGACGATCGGCAACATCAAACATCGGCCCACTGAGCAAAGGGGACGGCTCTTTCACAGGGGACAAAAAGGAAATGAGCGAACTCTTAAGCAGGCAGTATGAAATGGCATTCAGTGAGCCTGATGAAACAAAAGTCATCAGAGACCAAAATATATTTTTCATGGAAACCTCCCCCACGGAAACCCCTCAGATGCTGGATATTGATTTCGGTCCAAAAGACATAGAAGAGGCCATTTCCAACATGCCATCCCACTCGGCACCAGGCCCGGACTCATGGAATTCGATCCTAATGAAAAAATGTAAGGAAAACCTCTCAAAACCCCTGGCTATAATGTGGAGAAGGAGTCTAGACACTGGTGACATACCAGATAGCTTGAAAAACGCAATAATTGCACCACTGCATAAAGGAGGGAGTAAAGCACTACCAAAAAACTACCGCCCGGTAGCTCTAACTTCTCACATCATTAAAGTTTTCGAGCGAGTCCTGCGAAGTAAAATTTCAACATTCATGGAGACAAATGAACTACACAACACCGGTCAACATGGGTTAAGAGCTGGAAGATCATGTCTCTCACAACTTTTGGAACACTATGACAAAATTCTTAAAGCGCTAGAAGAAAAGAAAAACGTGGATGTCATTTACACCGATTTTGCTAAGGCATTTGATAAATGTGACCATGGTATAATAGCCCACAAACTGAAAGCAAAAGGTATAACTGGGAAAATCGGACGGTGGAAAAACAATTTCCTCGTAAACCGAAAACAATCGGTAGCAGTAAACCAAGTCACTTCTGAGCCTTCGGATGTCAAAAGCTCAGTGCCCCAAGGAACAGTGCTAGCGCCCCCTTCTGTTCCTCATACTAATTTGCGACATAGATACCAACACCAGACACAGTACGGTGTCGTCTTTTGCTGATGACACAAAATTAAGCAAGATAGTAAACACACAAGAGGACACGAGCCGACTGCAGGAAGACATGAATGTAGTGTTCCAGTGGACCAGGGAAAACAACATGCAATTCAATGAGGAAAAATTCCAATTAATACGGTACGGAGATAATAATGGTGTTAAAGAAATTACAAATTACTTAACAGAATCTAACCACATAATAGAACGGAAAGACAGTGTGAAAGACCTTGGGGTATTAATGTCTGAAAATATGGGTTTCAAAGTACATAACCAGGTCAAAGTGGCGGCTGCGAAACGTCTAACGGGTTGGATTCTGCGTACTTTTAAAACACGCGGTGAATTGCCTATGATAACGCTCTTCAAATCTCTAGTGCTACCGCGGCTTGAATACTGTAGCGTATTAACATCCCCATACAAAGCAGGTGAAATAAATGACGTAGAGAGTGTACAAAGACATTTCACTTCGCATATAAGTTCGATAAAACATCTACACTATTGGGAGCGTTTAAGAGCACTGAATCTGTACTCACTGCAACGTAGAAGAGAACGTTACCTAATAATATACACGTGGAAAATCGCAGAGGGTTTAGTACCAAACCTACATACTCCGATAGTTATGAAATTCAGTGATAGGAGAGGCTGGGAATGCGAAATCCCCCGGATGAATGACAGGGGTGCTATGGGCTCTCTGCGAGAGGGCTGGTTATCACACAGAGGCCCACGTCTCTTCAACAAACTCCCATGGCGAGTAAGAGACATGAGGGACATCTCGTTAGACAACTTCAAGAGAGCCCTAGATGTCGAACTGCAAAAAGTGCCAGACTCCATCCTTGCAAGGGAGCGAGCTGTCGCTTCAAACGGTCTACTGCACCAAATCACCACCCATAACGAGGGGCGTCGCGCTCCTTGGTGCCGCTAGAAGAGTGGCGAACACATCAAAAGGTAAGGTAAACGCCATTAGTTTGCCGATTATAAGACCTTTCGCCCCTTTTCTTTATCAATATTAAAACTTTTCGTGTCATTTAGGTGTCGATATTTTCCTGGCGAGCGATAGCGAGCCTGTAATTTAAGAGGAACAGGCCTTCGGTGGGGACAATTTCAATCGAAAAATTTACAAATTTATCTTGAAGGGGGGGGGGGGGGAAGTTATTTAAGCTTGATGGAGGTCTAGGGAAGAAACTTAATAAATGATAAAAATATATATATAAATGATGAAATAAATACGCCCATCTCTCCTTGAGGATCATGGCGCGTATTCTGGCTAGCATTAGACGATTTTACACCGTTTAGAAAGGATCATTAGCAGTTCAACGGTATAAGCCTTGTCTCAATTAACCAGCTGACTTCCACATACGGTACCCTTCCTAATCTTAATAAAATCGTCTTATGGTAGCCAGATTAAACTACCAAAACGCGTCATAATCCTCAACGGGCTAGAAAACCCCCACAACCCCATAACACATCGGACCAGTCAGTGTTACCCATTAAGGGGGTAGGGTTTATTTGTTAGTTTATTTATCTATTTATTCATTTATTTATTTGAAGATCGACACCTAAATAGCATGCAAGGTCTTAACATTGACAACGAAAGGGCCGTAAGGTGTTAACCTCGCCAAACCAATGGGCCGAACGTTATACAATCTCAAAACTAATGAGATTAAACACGAGAAAGGAAGGGTGTCCAGAAAAACGACCCATCTCCCCTTAAACGATTTTCTTTAGCTTATAAACTTACCTTCAGGACTTAAAGGGTTAAACACGATCTCCTTAACCCTTTCTGTACTGGCGACGTGTTTTTTTTTGTTTTATATTACAGCTACACTTAGACGATTTAGTGAAGTTTAGGAAGGATATATGGTAGCTAAAAGGGTTAATCGAGAGAGTTTGTAGTAGCCTTTTAATGGGTAGACTTCCTTCTTAACCTGAACAAAATCGTCTAATCATTGCCAGAATATAATGAAAAGGATATCCACGGTACTGAATGGTTTAAGGGGAGGTTTTAGTTTGTACCTAGACCTCCATCAAGCTTAGAATTACTCTCCGTAGACCACCAATCGAGATAAATTTGTAATTTTGTTTTGGTAGAAATGTCCCGGCCGAAGGCCGGTTCCTCTTAAATTACAAGCTCGCTATCGGTCGCCAGGAAAAATCGACACCTAAGTGGCACGAACGGTCTTAAAATAGACAAAAATGGGGTGAAAGTTCTTAAAATCGACAAACTAATGGGGCGAACATCATAAAATATCAAAATCAATGGGCTAAACATGAGGAAGAAAGGGGTCCAGAAAAATCTCCCTCTAGTGGAAATCTCCAATTAAAACCCTCTGAATAACATAAATACAATGTGTCCAGTTGTGACTGTCAGCACTCAAGAGGTAAACACGATCTCGTGACAACCCTCTCAAATAACATAGAATAATATAGAATAACATAACAGAACAGCATATAATAACAGAGAATACCATAACATAGAACAACATAGAATAACATAACATAAAACAACATAGAATAACATAACAGAACAGCATATAATAACATAGAATAACATAACATAGAACAACATAGAATAACATAAAATAACAACTTAGAATAACAACATAGAATAACATAACATAGAATAACATAAAATAACAGAATAACATAACATAGAATGGCAACATAGAACAACATAGAATAACATAAAATAACAACATAGAACAACATAGAATAACATAACAGAACAGCATAGAATAACATAGAATAACATAACAGAACAGCTTATAATAACAACATAGGACAACATAGAATAACAGAATAACACAACATAGAATAACATAGCATAGGACAACATAGAATAACATACCATAGAATAACATAGCATAGGACAACATAGAATAACAGACCATAGAACAGCATATAATAACATAGCATAGGACAACATAGAATAACAGAACATAGAACAGCATATAATAACATAACATAGCATAGGACAACATATAATAACACAACATAGAATAACATAACATAGAATAACATAGCATAGGACAACATAGAATAACATATCATAGAAGAGCATATAATAACATAACATAGGACAACATAGAATAACAGAATAACACAACATAGAATAACAAACATAGAATAACATAGCATAGGACAACATAGAATAACATAACATAGAACAGCATAGGATAACATAACATAGAACAGCATAGAATAACAGAATAACAACATAGAACAGCATATAATAACATAACATAGGACAACATAGAATAACAAAATAACACAACATAGAATAACATAGCATAGGACAACATAGAATAACAGAATAACACAACATAGAATAACATAATAACATAGAATAACATAACATAGGACAACATAGAATAACATAACATAGGACAACATAGAATAACATAACATAACATAGAATAACACAACATAGAATAACATAATAACATATAATAACATAACATAGGACAACATAGAATAACATAACAGAACAACATAGAATAACACAACATAGAATAACATAACATAGAACAACATATAACATAACATAGGACAACATAGAATAACAGAATAACACAACATAGAATAACATAGAATAACATAACATAGGACAACATAGAATAACATAACAGAACATATAATAACATAACATAGAATAACATAATAACATAGAATAACATAACATAGGACAACATAGAATAACAGAATAACACAACATAGAATAACATAATAACAGAATAACATAACATAGGACAACATAGAATAACAACAGAACATAGAATAACATAACATAGAATAACATAACATAGAATAACATAATAACATAGAATAACATAACATAGGACAACATAGAATAACAGAATAACACAACATAGAATAACATAACATAGGACAACATAGAATAACATAACAGAACAACATAGAATAACATAATAACATAGAATAACATAACATTGGACAACATAGAATAACAGAATAACACAACTTAGAATAACATAATAACATAGAATAACATAACATAGGACAACATAGAATAACATAACAGAACAACATAGAATAACACATAGAATAACATAATAACATAGAATAACATAACATAGGACAACATAGAATAACATAACAGAACAACATAGAATAACATAACATAGAATAACATAGCATAGGAGAACATAGAATAACATAACAGAGGACAACATAGAATAACATAACATAGTACAACATAGAATAACATAATAACACAGAATAACATAACATAGAATAACATAACAGGACAACATAGAATAACACAACATAACATAGGACAACATAGAATAACATAGCATAGGACAACATAGAATAACATAATAACACAGAATAACATAACATAGAATAACAGAATAACATAACAGAAAAACATCGAGTAGCATAGACTAATATAGAATTGTGGATATCTATATAATGGAAAAATACAAATTTGTCTACAATCCTAGTACATTCATATGTATCCACTGGTATCTGCTTCAATGTGGCAAGTATCGTAGCCATTACACGACGGCAATACTAGAAATAAATCTCTTTTAAGGGGACAGTGGTTCATTTTGGGGGTCTACTTTATATATTTATATATTCATTTATGTTTTAGTTTCCTCGCTGGACCTTCATCAAACTTTAAACAAATTCCCTAGACCTCCCCCCCCCCCCCCCCCCCACCTCTTCAAGATAAATTTGTACATTTTTCGATAAAAAAAATGTCCCGGCCGAAGTCCGGGTTCTCTTAAAATTACAGGCTTGTTATCGCTCGCCAGGATAAAATCGACACCTAAATGGCAAGAAAGTCTTGATATTGACATAGAAATGGGACGAAATATTTTTAAATCGACAAACAAATAGGGCGAACGTCTTAAAATCTGATAACTAATGGGGTTAAACATGAGGAAGAAAGGGGGGGCCTGAAAAACGACCCATCTCCCCTTAAGCTTTTCACGCACATGACGCGATTTTGAGCCTATTGGGGATACTTTAAAGCCTTTGTTACCATCAGGGGTATTTAGAAACCTTTAGTTTAGTTACTTCAACCTCTGCAGTTGTCTTTGAGTTAGCTGTGGGCAGAAAACTAATTTTGGAGAGGTAATTATAAGAGTAAGAGAACTCTATTTCTTATTGCCAATCTGGCAACCTCTGCGTTATATGTGCGTGGAAGGGTTAAGACCTCCAAAACCCAAAACGGATTTAGATAAAAGATGTATTTCATACCATTAAGGTTGTATTAATTGGAATTTCATCCCGATTGAAACTAGGTCAGTAAGTAGTAAGATTGAAACTAGGTCAGTAAGTAGTAAGATTGAAACTAGGTCAGTAAGTAGTAAGATTGAAACTAGGTCAGTAAGTAGTAAGATTGAAACTAGGTCAGTAAGTAGTAAGATTGAAACTAGGTCAGTAAGTAGTAAGATTGAAACTAGGTCAGTAAGTAGTAAGATTGAAACTAGGTCAGTAAGTAGTAAGATTGAAATTAGGTCAGTAAGTAGTAAGATTGAAACTAGGTCAGTAAGTAGTAAGATTGAAACTAGGTCAGTAAGTAGTAAGATTGGTTTGAAAACTTAAATGAAAAAGTTGAATATTGATAACTATTATATGTAATAACATCCATTCAATACTTAGTCATTTAATCAATCACTACGTTTATGTATAATTATTATAGGTAATTAAGCTGCTATACTTCTAGTGTATGATATTTTTGGAGCCCGTCAAAAAATAGTTAATATAATGTATTATATGTATTATATGTTTTATTTTACGTTGTAGTATTTTATATGCTTATTATGGCTAATAAAACAATTTGACTTTTGACTTGTTAATAACATAGAATAACATAAAATAACGTAACATAACAGAATAACACAGAATAACATATACTAACATAAGTGCAGTGACAATCAATAGTTCTGCTACAACCTTGATCGGTAAATACAAAGCTTCACATAGCCTGGGGGTCTATTGGCGTACTCTGCTGTGTGCGTCACTGTTTGGTATATATATATATATATATATATATATAAAATGCTATTTTATTCATTTCATAGCGAATAAATACAAAGATAATTTATTACACGGTTTATGGATGTCTTATACTTACTACATTAAACACAAACCTGGAAGCTAGTTTGCAGGACAATGTTTTATAATGTAGACAAAAGCTTGCAGGTCTCAGTTATATTAGTCTGGTGAAGAAAACAAAAATTAGTTTGCAAAATAATTTAGATAAATACAACAGTTGATAAATTAATCCATTTAAGAAAAACTTAGTTAAAATGCTTTATATATTCCAACAACCATGAGAAGATGAGAGAGTGAGAAGATTTCTTCCTGCTTCCAGACGTGTCCGAGAGAAGCGAGGAAGAGCCATGGCGCCGGCACCAAGCGCATGCGTTGGACCAGAATCCGACAACCAGACCCTCAAACTGCGAGCGAAGACGGAGTTCAGTAAGCACTATGGCATTCATGATGGGCTTGAGATACGAAAGTTGGATATGCACGTTGAGCATCACAACGTAGACGAAAAGGTTCAATTGTTAACTCTGGGCCAGAAGACATCCAAGCCCACAAAGATCATTCTTCTGGTTGGAGCAACAGGTGCTGGCAAAACCACTCTCATCAATGCCATGGTTAACTTCATTTACAGGATAGATTTTGCAGATAATTTCAGACTGGTTCTCATTGATGACAAAGATGCTCCCAAGCGTTCTCAGGCTGAGAGCCAAACTGATCTTATCACAGCATATGCATTCTACCAGTTACCAGGGATGCCCTTTGACTACAACTATATCCTGATTGACACGCCAGGATTTGGTGATACGAGGGGCATCCAGCGTGATAGGGAAATGATGAACCAGCTTAAGAACTTCCTGAAGCAAGGGTACGGGATTGACCAAGTAGATGGAGTTGGGTTTGTGACCCCTTCCTCAGCAGCCAGACTCACACAGACTCAGAGATATGTCTACGACGGCCTGTCAGCCATGTTTGGCAAGGACATAAAGAACAACATTTATATCATGGCTACATTCGCAGATGCCAAAGCGCCTCCAGTTCTAGATGCGTTGAAAGAGGCAGAAGTTCACTATGCTGGATTTTATCGGTTCAACAACAGCGCTCTGTATGCATCTAACTCAGGAGCAGATAGTGACAGTGACTCAGATTCTGATGATGAGGACTCAACTCATATTTGTAGGCTTTTCTGGGAGATGGGATACCGTAGCATGAACAGCTTCTTTGTAAAGTTGGGAAAGACTTCACCAGCTAGCTTAACACTAACAAAGGAAGTTCTTGAAGAGAGAAACAGACTCCAAGTGGCCATCATTGGCTTGCAGAACCAAATACATGTTGGACTCAGTAAACTCACCACCTTGAATCAAGAGCGGGACATGCTGGCTAGACTTGATGATGACATGCAAGGATCTGCTAACTACACAGAAGAAGTGGAAGTTCCAGAGATCACCAAGATCGACTTGAACAAAGGGGAACACGTAACAAACTGTATTAAGTGCAACATGACATGTCACTTCCCTTGTTATATAGCTGATGACAATAACAAGGCTAACTGCTGGGCCATGACGGACAACAATTGCAGAATCTGTCCAGCCAATTGCTACTGGGATTTACACAAGAATATGACCTTCAGATATGAACACAGTTGGAAGAAGGAACAGAGAACAGTTCAAGAGCTTTTGGAGCGCTACCAGAATGCAGAGAAAGGAAAGATAGACAAGGAGGGAGGCATTAAAGCCATACAGGATGACATTGAGCAGCATGCCAGAGGTCTCATCGACTCGATCAAAGAAGCTCAGTCGTGCGTTGAGCGACTGGAAGAAATCGCCCTGAAGCCCAACCCTCTCTCAACCAAGGAATACATTGACCTGATGATCGAGTCAGAAAAGATGCAGAAAAGACACAACTTCCAAAAGAGGATTGAGATGCTGCAGAAGTTGAGGGAGGAAGTGGCGGTGGTGCAAGGAGTGAGAGGGAATTGTCCGAACGCTTCAGGGGAAGCCCTCCTCAAACACTTTCAAGATTTCATTATTGACTAAAACACACCTTGACACAATATAGCTCATGCTTGTTTCTGTTCATTGTAAAAAGGCAAATAATTTGTCTATATTTTCAGAAAAATTGGTGATATGTATAGTAAGAACTATACTCTTTTCAACACGATTTTTGATAATATATGCGTATTCTGATACTTAAGGGGAGATTTGTATTTATTATTATTGATTTGTTAATTTATTTGTATATTTATTTATTAATTTAAGTTTCCTCCCAAGAACTCCATCAAGCATTAAGAAATACCTCCAAGACCCCCATTCAAAACAAATGTGTACATTTTTCGGTAGAAATATATCACGACCGAAGGCCGGTTCCTCTTAAATAACACAAAAAGTCTTAACATGGCCAAACTAATGGGCTGAACGTTTTAAAATCTGAAAACTAAAGGGGCTAAACATAAGGGAGATGGGAGGGACCAGAAAACAGGCCCATCCCCCCTTAAGTTGGGAAGAGGCAAATCCTGAGCCTACTTAAAATGAACAGACTATAGTTAAATTTACCCTCTGAAGATCCTGACTCATTTTGACAGTTTATTCTGGCTATCATTAGACGATTTTATACAGTTCAGGAAGGATCTGTGGGAATGATTATAAGGGTATAGAATATCATAATTAACCCACTGACTTCCATAGTCTTATTATAAGGGTATAGAATATCATAATTAACCCACTGACTTCCATAGTCTTATTATAAGGGTATAGAATATCATAATTAACCCACTGACTTCCATAGTCTTATTATAAGGGTATAGAATATCATAATTAACCCACTGACTTCCATAGTCTTATTATAAGGGTATAGAATATCATAATTAACCCACTGACTTCCATAGTCTTATTATAATATATATAGAATATCATAATTAACCCACTGACTTCCATAGTCTTATTATAAGGGTATAGAATATCATAATTAACCCACTGACTTCCATAGTCTTATTATAAGGGTATAGAATATCATAATTAACCCACTGACTTCCATAGTCTTATTATAAGGGTATAGAATATCATAATTAACCCACTGACTTCCATAGTCTTATTATAAGGGTATAGAATATCATAATTAACCCACTGACTTCCATAGTCTTATTATAAGGGTATAGAATATCATAATTAACCCACTGACTTCCATAGTCTTATTATAAGGGTATAGAATATCATAATTAACCCACTGACTTCCATAGTCTTATTATAAGGGTATAGAATATCATAATTAACCCACTGACTTCCATAGTCTTATTATAAGGGTATAGAATATCATCATTAACCCACTGACTTCCATAGTCTTATTATAAGGGTATAGAATATCATAATAAACCCACTGACTTCCATAGTCTTATTATAAGGGTATAGAATATCATCATTAACCCACTGACTTCCATAGTCTTATTATAAGGGTATAGAATATCATAATTAACCCACTGACTTCCATAGTCTTATTATAAGGGTATAGAATATCATCATTAACCCACTGACTTCCATAGTCTTATTTCCCAATCGAAATAAAATTGTCTAATAATAGCCAGAAAAAAAGAAAAAAATCGTATCGGGTCTTGAGAAGGTTAATGGGAGATGGGTATTTTTTGCTGGTTCCCCTTCTTTCTCATGTTTAGCCACATTAGTTTTCAAATTTTAAGAAGTTCGGCCCAATAGTTTGGCGATTTTAAGACTTTTCACCCCATTTCTTTAGCAATATTAAGACCTTTCGGGTCATTTAGGTGTTGATTCTTTCCTTGCGACTGATAGCAAACCTGTAATTTAGGAGGAACCAGCCTTCGACCGGGACATTTTTCTACCGAAAAGTGTACACATTTATCTGGAAGGGGGATGTTGGGGATGTTTCTTCAAGCTTGATGGAGGTCTAAGGAGGAAACTAAAAATATAATAAATACATAATTTAATCGACCAATAAATAGACTCTTTCCCCTGAACCCCTTCAGTGCGAGGCCATAAGTCTTTTATCATTTGGTGCTGGCTAAAATTAGAAAATGTTATGCAGCTTAAGGGGGAGGTAGCTGCTTTTTCTTCTTCATCTTTAGTCCCATTAGCTTTGATATTTTAAAACGTTCATTCCATTACTTTGGCGATTTTAAGACCTTTCGCCCCAGTTATCGTGCCTTTCATGCCATTTATATGTCGATTTTTTCCTGACGAGCGATAGCGAACATGACATTTTTGGAGGAATCGGCCTTCGGCCGGGACCTTTATCTACCGAAAAAATGTACAATTTTATCTTGAAAGGGGTCACCCACTCAGTACCGGTGACGTTCTTTTCATCATATACTGGATACTAATAGACGATTTTTACACCTTAGGAAGGATGTGTGGTAGCTCAAAGGATGACATGATATTGTCTCTAGGTTTTTATTGTTAGAGGGCCTTTCTAAGCTTGATAAAATAATCAAAATAGATGCAAGCATGTAATGAAAAGGACGTCCCCAGTACTCAATTGGTTCGGTAAAATGGATATCAATCGTGGTCATGTGCTGCTGTGCTTATAACTGTCTTGATGGTGTAATGGTTAGAGCGTGTAAGTTCTGTGTGTGATAACCTAGGTTCGAATCCTGGGAGAACCACATGCTTTCGTTGATTTTATTTGGAGTGTTATTGGTGTTAAGAACGATGTTAAAAATTCAGAGGGTTTATTGAGATCGCATTTACCCCTTTGAGACCTAGAGGTACATTATAAGCTAAAGAAGATCGTCTCATGGTAACTATAAGACGATGAAAATAACGCCATCGTGCAGAAATAGTAAAGGAAGTTGGAGCTGTACACATCGATTGTAGATAGGAATACAACACTATATGGCCTTATAATTGAAGGATATTATTCTGACACTGACTTAAGGGGCGATGGTTCACTTTTTGGTAGATTTGTTCATTTATTTATTATTTTCTTAAGTTTCCTCCCTAAACCTCCATCAAACTTAAAAAAAAACATCCATCAGATCCCCCTTCTAGATTAATTTGTACATTTTTCCGTAGAAAAATGTCCCGGCCAAAGGCCGGTTACTCTTAAGATTACAGGCTCGCTATCGCTCGCCAAGAAAAAGTCGACACCTAAATGGCACGAAAGGTCTTAAAATTGACGAATACATTGGGCGAAAGGTCTTAAAATCGACTAACTAATGGGGCAAACGTCTTAACATCTGAAAACTAATTGGGCTAAACATGAGGGAGAAAGTGGTCCAGTCAACCGGCCCATGTCCCCTTATTATATTTGTATGTGAACTGGAAATATATATTAGCTTAAATTTCGGATAAATATCGCATTATTATTATTATTATTTTTATTAATTTGTTCCCTAAACTTCGATCAAGCTTAAGATTACACCACCTCAAGTCCCTTTCAAGATAAATTTGTAAATTTGTCGGTAGATAAATGTCCCGGCCGAAGGGGGTTTCCTCTTTGCAGGCTTGCTATCGCTAGCCGGGAAAAAAATCAACACCTAAACTGAATTGAAACTGATTTTTTTTATTTTGCCAATCAAACATACAATATATGTTAATTTTACAATAAAATAATATCATGGCTGCGCCTTTTGAGAACAATCTCTCTTAAAGGCACCTTGAATACAACTCGATGGTTATATTACATACAGTAAGATTATTAAAACATGTGTCATATTATATAATTATATCTAATGAGGCACAGCCCCACCCCAGCAGCCACAGCAAGAAGGGATTCGGAACAGTGGCCAGGTATAATTACCTAGCCACCACCCCGAACCACCCCCCACCCAGACCGCTGTGGGTAGAGCAGACCCCAGCCTTATAATACAGTACGGTACCTACATATTGATCAACACCAGAACAGTATCTTAATGTGTTTCCGATATAAAGGTGATTGTAGTTTAGGGTTGTGGAAGTTTTATTGTCAAATGTTAAGTAAGATTAATATTTAGACATTAGTGAAGATTTGAGTGATATTTTGAAACTAGGCAGAGTGGGTTTATTTTGTAAGTCAGGAGACAACTGATTCCAAACTTTCGCACCATGGTATTTTATTGATGTCTGGGATTGTCTAGAGGTCATTAGGGGAATATTTAACGAATTGATGTTTCTTAATGCATACCTTTCATTTTCACGATGTCTAAATAATTCCACATTGTTATAGCCGTTTAATGCTTTGTATACAAAGATAGCACTGCAAAATATGTTAATATCTTCAAATTTTAAGAGATTAATTTGTCGAAATAGTTCATTGGTGTTAGCATATTTGGATCTAAATGTAATTGTTCGTATAACTTTTCTTTGTGCAACTTCAACAGGTTGTAATTTACTTTTACCCGTCGCTCCCCATACTGTATGACAGTATAAGAGAAATGGATAAATTACTGAATAATATAACAGTTTTAGGGCATTTAAGTCAAGACATTGGCGTGTTAAGTACAGTATACCACATTGTTTATTTAGTTTATTTGTTACGTCCTTTATGTGTAAGTTCCAAGACAGTTTTCTGTCCACCGTTATCCCCAAAAACTTAAATGGCACGAATTTCCACTGAGGGATTTTTTGTTTTACTTCTTTTTCTCTCATGTTCAGCCCCATTGCTTTTGAGATTTTAAGGAGTTCGCCCCATTAGTTTGGCGATTTTAAGAACTTTCGCCCCTTTTCTTTGTCAATATCAAGATTTTTGGTGTCATTTAGGTGTCGATGTTTTCCTGACGAGCGATAGCGAGCTAATAATTTAGGAGGAACCGGCCATCGGCTGGGACATTTTTCTTGAAGGAGGGTCTTGGGGATGTTTTTGTAAGCTTGATGGAGTCGTGCGGTGAAACTAAAAAAATATATAAATAAATATATATATATATATATTGTATATATATATATATATATATATATATATATATATATACGGTATATATATATATATATATATATATATAAGCAAATAAATACGCCCATCTCCCCTTAATATTAACATATTTTGTGTTACCATAGTCTTGTACATTAAGTATGATGGTTATTATTAGAACTTGCGTCTCTGGTTTTTTATCGTATTTTTGTTGTATTTGCGTTTTTGGCCTTTTCAAGATCTGATTACGCATTTCTTTACTGTTTTCTGGCTCTTATTTGACGATTTTACTTACATTATGAAGGGTATATGGAAGTCAGAGGGTTAATTAAGATATTTTTTTACCCTTTAAATACCCACAGATCCTACCTAAGCTGTATATAATCGTCTGATGATAGCCAGATCAAATGGTCCAAATGCGTCATAATCTTCAAAGGGTTAAATAGGATATTGAATGGTTATTTTTAAGATTGATGGTGCTTCAAACATAGCTATGTACAATCGTGCCTTATATATACATACATACATACATGTATATAATACGTACACACATTCATACAATACATACATAAACTAAATACATACATACACGCATACAAAAATACATACATACAGTATATGCATGCACACATGCATACTTACACGCATACATACATACACACACACAAACACAAACGCACACATACTGTACACATACACATATATACATACACACATACATGCATACATCATTTTTTAAAACATAGCCTGGAGGTCATCCAGGCTATGTTTTAAAAAATGATTAGGTTTGTGTGAGAATATAATAAAATACTTATTTTTACTAATCCTAAGCTTAATTTTGTCGAAGAATTATATGCGAGTCCGAGAAATAATAACCCCTTTAGCACAGAGACGCCTTTATACCTTGGATTCAGGCTAATGTTAGATGATTATATTCAGCTTAACCCTATGAGTACCGGTGCCGACCTGTTAACTATATTATGGTTACTATTAGATGATTATATTCAGCTTAACCCTATGAGTACCGGTGCCGACCTGTTAACTATATTATGGTTACTATTAGATGATTATATTCAGCTTAACCCTATGAGTACCGGTGCCGACCTGTTAACTATATTATGGTTACTATTAGATGATTATATTCAGCTTAACCCTATGAGTACCGGTGCCGACCTGTTAACTATATTATGGTTACTATTAGATGATTATATTCAGCTTTAAAATGGCCTCCAGCACTTAAGAGGCTTAGAACTATCACGCGTAACCCTTTTTACTAATACAGATCCTTCAAGTATCAAATGGTCTAAATATAGCTAGACTATAATTAAAGGGACGTCACCGGTACAGAAGGGGTTAAGAAGGACCTATGTTATTCACAGGGTGCATTGAGATCGCAGGGTGTATTGAGATCATACCTATGCACCCGTTTGAGTCCGAGAGGTAGATTTTAAGCCAAAGAAAATAACCTAAAACATAACCAGAGTTAGATGAAAATGACGTCATGGTGCCGAAAGGGTTAACACTATTCATGTCTATATTTATGTCATTTTATATAAATATGTATGACTGACTATATATGCCAAAATAATTATTAAAGGGTAGGATAAAAAATGAATAAATAAACGGATTTGCTTTACTTATTGTTTTCTACTCCTGGTAAGCAAGTATTATTTTATGTGCTCTGTAAACAATAAAGGACAGAAAAAGGTTATATACATTGTTTAAGTATTTTGCTTGAGATTTACCTTTCCATCCTTACTTTAGATGGGTATTAGAAGGGTAGACAAAAGAGGGATATCCAACGTTTAAGTATATTGATAGCGATTTACCTTTCTATCCTTATAGTGGATGGATTTAGAAGGGCATAAAAGGTATATTATACAATGTTTGGGTATATTGATAGAAATTTACCTTTCTATCCCTATAGTAGATGGATTTAGAAAGATAGACAAAAGTATATACACTGTTAAAGTATATTGATAGTGATTTACCTTTCTATCCATATTTTAGATGGATTTAGAAGGGCATGAAAGGTATATAATTTTACAATGTTTAAGTATATTGATAGTGATTTACCTCTCTATCCTTATTCTAGATGGATTTAGTAGGATAGAAAAAATAGTATATGCAACGTTTAAGGGGAGGGTTTTTAGTTTGTTCCCTAGACCTTAATCAAACTTAAAATAACATCCCCTAGATCCCCTTTAAAGATAAAGTTGTACATTTTTTGGTAGGAGAATGTACCCTTCTTAAATTACAGGCTCGCTAATGCTCGCCATGAATAAATCTACACCTAAATGGCACGAAAGGTTTTTAAATTGACAGAAATGGGGTGAAAGTTGATAAAATCGGCAAACTAATGAGGCAAACATCTTAAAATCTAAAAAACAATGGGGCTAAACATGAGGGAGAAGGAGAGTCCAGAAAATATCGTATCTAGTTGAAATTTCCCTCTAAATAATGCTAGTGATTTACCTTTCTCTCCTTATAGTAGATGGATTTAGTCAACATCAGAGAGCTTACCCCCTTTCGCGGATTATGGCGCGTATTACAATGTTTTATCTGGCTATTATTAGACGATTTTATACGGCTTACGAAGGATCTGTGGAAATTAATAGGGTAAAGACCATCTCAATTATCAACCCTCTGACTATCATAAAGGCTACCCTTCTTATTCTGCAGAAAATCGTCTAATAATAGCCAGATTAAACAGTTTAATAATTATTTATGAGGATTTTGCTTGTTTTTTGTTATATCGAGCAATTTATTTTAGTTTGTCGTTTTGTTTAAAAAAAACGCCTTCCCAGGCTTTCCTTTAAACTAAAAGAAAATGCCCACTCCGATCCTTTTCAAGATAAATGTGTACAATTTTCGATAGACAAATAAGATAGAATAAAATAGAATCGACACCTGACTAGGGTAAAGCGTCTTATTATTGCCAAATTAAAGGGCGCATTTCATTTGGGCGATTAAGCACTTCATTTGAGTGAAAAAAACAGAATTAAAACAAACCCTATCATTTGGGCGCCAGTTATCTCTTAATTTGGGCGATAAGTTAAGCTCTATTTTGACGTACTCTACACTTCACTTGGGCGAGAATCATACCGGTTCCCTGACAACCTTATACTTGTAATAATTATTTTAACAAACCACTTGACGTAAATCAGACTACATTTCACCCCAAATTATAAGAGTGAAACGTCATATAATCAGGGGTGGTCCAGGTCAAAAAGCCCACCCTCTTGACCAAATAGGATTAAGGGGAGATTTGTATTTAGTTGTATTTATTTGTTTGTATATTTATTTATTAATTTATATATTGTTTCCATTTTCCTCCCAAGCCTCGATCAATATTTATTAAACACCCCAAGACCCCCTTTATTAAACACCCCAAGACCCCCTTTATTAAACACCCCAAGACCCCCTTTATTAAACACCCCAAGACCCCCTTTATTAAACACCCCAAGACCCCCTTTATTAAACACCCCAAGACCCCCTTTATTAAACACCCCAAGACCCCCTTTATTAAACACCCCAAGACCCCCTTTATTAAACACCCCAAGACCCCCTTTATTAAACACCCCAAGACCCCCTTTATTAAACACCCCAAGACCCCCTTTATTAAACACCCCAAGACCCCCTTTATTAAACACCCCAAGACCCCCTTTATTAAACACCCCAAGACCCCCTTTATTAAACACCCCAAGACCCCCTTTCGAGATAAATTTTGGAAATTTGTCGGTAGAAAAAAGTCCCGCCCGAAGGTTCGACTCACAACTGAAAGATCCTGGGTTCGATTCCTGGGCGGGGTGAGAAAGATGGGCAGTCTCCTTACACAATTTGCCTCTGTTGATCCAGCAGTAAAAAGGAACCTGGAGTTAGTGGACATTTGTGACGTCCCATCCAGGGAAGTCAACTGTGGTATCCTGGAAGATATGCAGTATACCATGTTGAAAGTCAAGAGGCCAAAACTCTTCAACATTAACCTCTATGCACAGAAATATAAGAACAAACAATTTTCTAACAGGCAGAATTTTTCTGACTCCCACATGTTTTGTGTATGTAAATATTCCCACCTCCTCTAGTATTCATATCCTTGGTGTAACATTGAATGCCAGCCTGATCTGGACACCTCATGTTAGATCCATTGCTAAAAATGCCTCTAAGACAATGGGACCTCTATACAGAGTTCGAGAAAATTTCCTTGGCGAGCAGTTAGCCAATATATATATATATAAAACTCATGTTCGTTCTCAGATGGAATACTGTTCACCCTTGTGGAATGGATGTGGAGTAGTTTCATTGAGGCAGTTGGACAAAATTCAAAATATAGCAATTAGATTAATCAATATCCCTGTAATCACGCAGGATCTTCCTCCATTATTCATACAAAGATATGTTACATATCTTGCAAATACAGATACAGATACAGATATTTTCACGGTAAATGTTCTGAGGAACTTGCTTCAATTGTACCTCATATTTCCCCACAGAACTAGGGCAGCTGAAAATACCCATGGATTCACTCTCTCTTCTCCACAATGTAGAACTTCCGTTTATCAAACTTCATTTATACCCAAAAAATTTACGCTCTGGAATTCACTTTGTTGGAGTTGCTTTCCACAAATTTACAACTCACAACAGTTTAAGTCCAATTGTTAAAAACATTTTAAGAATGGAGAATGCCTTTAGGCACATGAATCTTTCATTTGTTTCGTATTTGTTTTTCCTTCCTCTATATATTGTCTCTTAAAAAAAAAAAATACAAACGACCAGACTAATCAATTAACATATCTACCAATTAAGGAGAGTCCACCAGGGAATAGGTATGGAAATTCACAGCCCATTTGCTCTAGCCATTTTTGAGTGACATAGGTTAGTGTTCAAAACAATTTCTGGCCGACCTTCTTGGAACAGGGTATATAACCCTTGTGTACAGTCGGGCAAATAAGTAATGCGCGGCGCCAAGTATATTTGGATCAATAATTGGTATCAGCACTATCTAAGCAGTAATTCATCGTTTCGAATGAGTTATACAAACATGTTCCTATCTGTACATACCTTATTCAACACCTGACAGACATCAATACAGCACACAGAGAGCAAAAGGTAATGACAGCGCAGACACAACAACAACAACAACAACAACAACAACAATGCCACGGAGATGAGCGCCCCGGCCATGTACAAGCTACCGGAAACCTCCAACTTGACTTATCAAGGGGAGACAGACCGTTTTTTGTTTGTTTTTGTGGTCTATTAATTAATATATTCCTTACTTTTCTCGCTAGACCTCCATCAAGCTTAGAAAAACACCCCCTAGACCCCCCTTCAAGATAAATTTGTACATTTTTCGGTAGAAAAATTTCCCGGCCGAAGGCCGGTTCCTCTTAAAATTTCAGGCTCGCTATCGCTCGCCAGGAAATAATCAACACCTAAATGGTACGAAAGGTCTTAAAATTGACAACGAAATATGGCGAAAGGTGTTAAAATCGCCAAACTAATGGACCGAACGTCTTATAATCTAAAAAAAATGGGGCTAAACATGAGGGAGAAGGAGGCCCAGAAAAACGGTCTGCCTCCCCTTAAGGGTTGGTTATTCTGGACCACCTTCTCCCTCGTGCTTAGCCCCATTAGTTTTCAGATATTAAGACACTTGGCCTATTAGTTTGGCGATATCATGACCTTTCGCTCCATTTCTCTGTCAATATTAATACTTTTCGTGTTTTCTAGGTTTCGATGTTTGTATTCCTGGCGAGAGATAGCGAGCCTGTATTTAAAGGGGTAGTACTCGTTTTTTATGGACCCCCTTCTCCCTCATGTTTAGCATATTAGTTTTGACATTTTAAGACGTTCTTTGCGTTAGTTTGACAATTGTGATACCTTTCGCCCCATTTATTTGTCAATCTTAAGACCTTTCGTGCCATTTAGGTGTTGATTTTTTCCTGGCGAGCGATAGCGAGCCTGTAATTTAGAAGAAACTGGCCTTTGGCCGGGACATTTTTCTACCACCGAAAAATGTACAAATTTATCTTCAAAGAGGGTTTATTGTGTATTTTTGTTAAAGCTTGATGGAAGTCTAGCGAGGAAACTCAAAAATCAATATAGGCCTATAACTAAATGTATAGACCAAAAACCAAGCACTACCCCCTTAATTAAGGAGAAACCGGCCTAAATTAAAAAGTATTAACCCTTTCCCTGTTCCTTGACGCATTACTTTGATCGTTTCTGGCTATTATTATACGATTTCATGTAGATTAGGAAGGGTGTATGGAAGGCAGAGGGTTATTGGATGTATTCCTTACCTGTTTCATTTCCACAGATCATTCCTAAGCTGTATAAAATTGCATAATGATAGCCAGGTGAATTATTGTCAACATGTGGTATACTCCTCCAGGGGTTAACCCCTTCTGTACCGGCGACGTTTGTTTAACTTTATGCTAGCTATATTTAGACTATTGTGTGCAGTTTAAGAAGTATCTGTAGTCGTAGAAAGGGCTAAGTGAGATGGTTCGAAGCCTGTCAATTGCTGGAGGCCATTTTTAAACTGACTAATATCGTCTAATGGTAGCCAAAATGAAGTTAAATGGGTCATTTTTCTGGTCCACCTTTCTTCCTCATGTTTAGCTCCATTAGTTTTTTAGATTTTAAGACGTTAGCTCCATTAGTTTGTCGATTTTAAGATCTTTCGACCCATATCTTTGTCAATATTAAGAAATTTCGTGTCATTTAGGTGTGTCAATTTTTCCCTGGTGAGCGATAACGAGATTATCATTTAAGAGGACAAATGTACAAGTATATCATCTTGAAGGAGAGTATTGGGGGGGGGGGGGGGCTGTTTTTTTTAAAGCTTGATGGAGGTCTAGGGAGGAGACTAATACAAAATAATACATGAGCAAATAAATGCGCCCATCCCCCTTAAGCATAATACATATAAACCAATAAATGCGCCCATCCCCCTTAAGCATAATACATATAAACCAATAAATGCGCCCATCCCCCTTAAGCATAATACATATAAACCAATAAATGCGCCCATCCCCCCTTAAGCATAATACATATAAACCAATAAATGCGCTCATCCCCCCTTAAGCATAATACATATAAACCAATAAATGCGCCCATCCCCCCTTAAGCATAATACATATAAACCAATAAATGCGCCCATCCCCCTTAAGCATAATACATATAAACCAATAAATGCGCCCATCCCCCTTAAGCATAATACATATAAACCAATAAATGCGCCCATCCCCCTTAAGCATAATACATATAAACCAATAGGCTAAAATGGGGACAGAAAATGTGGAATGGGTAAACTAAAAGTGAAATGGGTAAAATATTCAAACAAATTTATCTAGGAGGGATTTTTTTTTTTTTTTTAACCTTGTGGAGGTCTAAGGTATAAACGTAATATATATATGTAATATATATATATATATATATATATATATATATATATATATTATTAAATCAGTTCGTGTGTCTGTTTGTCTGTCTGTGTGTTCTTAACCCTTAACTGGCGGTGCGCAACTTATGTCGTGTGAAATAAATATGGACTATGTGGCGGTTCACAACTTATGTCGAGCGCCATTTTCACCACGTAATGTTGCTGAGAGAGAGAGAGCTGAGCGGTGTGAGGAGCGTAGCAACCCTATGACCGTCCCCCACCACCACGGTGGACCAACTGAACTGTATTCTAACTCCCTCCCCCTCTTCTCACTCGCTACACAGGGAATTATGTAGGGAAATTACCTAATTACAGGGTTTTTGCACTCGTGTTGCACGATCGTTGCAAGAGAACCAGTGGTCGTACAAGGATGGTTCGGGTGTCATTGGAAAGCTCTGTTTACGCCCTTTCAGGGATAGATACTTGTTTTACGCTCTGGGTCTTATTTATGCATGAAAATCATCACGTAAACAGCCCTATTTAGGGTAAAAAAAACCCGCTTGGCACTACGGTCGAATAGACCACCTAGCCCGCTAAATAAGGGTTAATAGGCGGCCCCAGTTTTGGACCTGGGGAGCTGAAACTTTGCATGTGGGTGTCAATTGACCTGGGTCAGGTCATAGAGGGGGCGAGGTCACGATCGGAGGTCGTTTCGAGGCCGAAATTGAAAAAAAAAAATAAAAAAATTGCTGTTTGGGGCAGAAGGAGGCCTCCGATCGAAAAGGTGTATGGAACGAAAGTTGTTCGCAGCCTCCCAAAATGGGGGTGCGGATGAGGTCATATCCAAAATCGGAGTTCATTTAGCGGCCGAAATCGAGGTCGCCGTTTAATGAGGCACAGGGAGGTCGAGGCCGGTGATTATGGTAGTAGTGTGATGATTGTGGTAGTAGTGATTGCTGATGGTGATTATGGTAGTAGTAGTGGTGGTAGTACCCGGGCAACGCCGGGTACCCCTGCTAGTATATATATATATATATATATATATATATATATATATATATATATATATATATATATGTGTATATTATATAATTATACAGTATAACGATCGTTGTATAGAAAGATATATAGACAGATAGATAATATTAAAACAAAATTAATGTGAACAACGAAATCCACCTCCCCCAAATAATTAAACAAAACAAATAACGTCTAAATTTAAACAATATCGACCACAGACCAATATTTTCTTGGTTATATTTTGAATTCGATACATAGACTCTGAGCCAAGTGTCAGACACAAGCCCCTCGTGACTAACGCCCCTTGTTGACAACTTGAGTGATATGAAGAGGATGTTATGTTTCCGGTCAAAATGTCAACAAGCCTCCTCCTCCTCCTACTACTACTACTACTACTACTACTACTACTACTACTACTACTACTTAAAATATATCGGAGACTGTCCTCATGAATTTAATGAATTTCCTAAACCCTTGCTTTTCTCATTGTTACTTACCGTGTGATCTATTAAAGGGCAACATGACGCCCATTATCAGAGATAAAAAGGGTAATGTGTCTAAATCCGATAACTATAGAGCGGTTATGCAATCGTCTTGCTTGCTTAAGTTATTCGAAATATCAATCTTAAATATATTGAGTGAAAAAATTCAATTGAATGAGAGACAGTTTGAGTTTCGGAGGGGAATGTCTACTACCGACTGTTGCCTTTTACTCAAAGAAATTATGCATAAATACTCTAAACAAGGTCAAACAAATGGCAACCTTTATTGATTTCTCGAAGGCCTTTGATCGAGTAGATCATTTTATCTTGGGCTCTAAACTATTAAAGCTAGGAATACCATGCGATATAATTTATACCTTAATGCATTATTTACGTAACTAATTGGCAAAAGTGACATGGAAAAATTACAGTGGACACTATTTAGAAAAAAAGGTATTAGAGAAGGTGGCATTTTATCTCCTCTCATTTTTAATCTATACAATGATATTATTAATGAAGTTGCTACCATGGATATTGGCTGTACGTTAGGTGTGGATAGGTGCAATATTCTAGCTTACGCCGACGACATAGCCCTTATTGCTGGTTCAAAAGAAACAAATAATTTATTGTATGCAACATTTTGTAGTCTTGTTTATACTCATACACCCCTTATAAATAAAGATAAAACAAAATGCTTCATATTTAGTAAGAAAAGGAATACCCTCCAGTAGCTGCAATAACTCTAGATAATGACAACTTAGAAACGGTCAAGTCTTACAAGTATTTAGGACACTTAATAAGTAGCAATTTTGAAGATTTGGACGATGTCGAATATAATCTCAGAAAATGTTATGCTAGCTTTAATAGCGTCAATAGGGAGTTTTCGCAAGTTGACCTGAATACTTTAATCTTTTTGTTTAACTCTTACTAAACCAGACTTTGGACTACCACTGTGGAATAGTTCAAACACCAAGAAATCGAGTTTAAATTTATTAATATATCATACAGTAAAGCAATGAAAACTATGATGAATGTTCCTGTATATGCCAGTAACCACGAGTCAGCAGCTGCATGTGATTTACTACTACTTCATCATCATATCACACTATTGCAGTGCAGATAATTATGCAAAAAGGTTGGAGAGAACATCCAACTGCTTAATCAATAATAATATGCCATTTCTAAAAGAAGTTTTTTTTATGGGTATTTATATAAATTAATGAAGGATACCTATAACATAGAAATAACATTCGAAGATATGGATATTATTACAACACCAATAAAATGGATTCAAAATCATGAAGAACGTAGAAATGCAGTGAACAATATACGCATATAATACGTAATTTCTATAAATATTTAAATATTTTGCGTGTGTGTATAGTTATGTATCTATGATGATGTATTGTGTATATATACCCATGTTTGTATATTAAGTCTTAGTCACATGAATGTGATAACATTTTTTATGACTGTCTTAATTTCCATACCTATGTAATATTATATTACGAAATATATTTGATTGATTGATTGGTTGTTCTACTACTTTTTTCTATGTGTATGGAGGAGACAAAAGGCATGTTTCCTGTAACGAGTGTCTCCCCCAAAGAGAAAAGAGTGACAGAGCCAAATTCAAGGGACTATGGAGTCACAATGCCTTGACACACGAAGTTTAACGCAGTCTAAGTCATAGGATGAAAGAAAGATTGATTGGGAGAGATATACTACTACTGATAATAGTAATAATATTAATATAGATAATACTAATGATTAGATGACGATGATGATGATGATAATTAATAATAACAATAATATATATAATAATACTAATAATACACGGTTTACTTAACCCGTACAGCCCCAGCGACGCGTCTGACGCGTCGGCGATGTATGTAACGCACAGCCCCAGAGACGCGCCTGGCGCGTCACCCTAATTGCGCGCCGACCGTAACCTCAGGTGTAGCCACTCAAGAGGGCTCAGATTTGTATGGGAACTGTGTACGTATCCCACGCAACCGTGCCGATGGTTGAAAACTCTCAAAGTCCACGTGCGTGCGCGTGAGCGCGCAATAACCTGGTTTTTTGGGGTAATTGCCTTCAATTTTTTACTCTTGTAAAATACGTTTTCGGGGGCTCTGTAGGACAATTCTTTAAGCTTTTTGAGCGGTTTTTCGTGGTTTTTCCTTCATTCCTAACCCATTCGCTATTGTTTCTGGAATAAAACCATTTTTTGAAAACCGACCGGGTTCTGGTGAACAAACATTACAAAACTAGCCGGGGCTCCACGGGTTAAAGAATGGCAGCCCAATAAGAAAACAAACCCGTTATACAATCTAGTGAATAAGCAGGAAAAAACAAAACAAATGAATGAATGAATGAATGGAATAAACTCCAAATGGCAGTGCAACGGTACAGGTCATTGCCACCGAAAGTAAAATTCAAACTTAATCCCCAAAAGAGGAGGTAAAATGCAAAACAAGAAGATAAAACCCAGAACAGCGGAGACAAAACAAAAAACAAGAAGATGAAACCCAGAACAGCGGAGACAAAACAAAAAACAAGAAGATGAAACCCAGAACAGCGAGACAAAACAAAAAAATAAATAAATAAATAAAAAAAATAAAAAATAAAGTAAACACAAAAGGTAATAAAACCGAGAAAGAGAAAGAAAACCTAAAACTAAGAAAGAAAAACAATAAACAATACACCCCAAAGAAATATGAAACCAGCCTCAAGATATGCGAAAGTGCCACCCCCTGGGCGACAGGCAAGGAGGTTAGCTGTAGCAGTATTAAGGGGAGATGGGTAATTTTTCTGGCCCCCTTTTTTCCTCATGTTTAGCCACATTAATTTTCAGATTATAAGACGCTCAGCCCATTAGTTTGGCGACTATAAAACCTTTTGTTCCATTTATTTGTTAATATTAAGACTTTTCGTGTCATTTAGGTGTCAATGTTTCCAGGCGAGGGATAGCAAGCCTGTAATTTAAGAGTAACCGGCCTTCTGGCGGGACATTTTTCTATCGAAAATTTGGGCGGGTGTTTTTTTTAAGTTTGATGGAGGTCTAGGAAGAAACTAAAAAACCACAAATAATATAAAGATACATAATGAACAAATAAATACGCCCATCCCCCCCTTAACCCTTTCAGTACGGGTTATGTCTTGCTCAATTAAGTATATTTGTATCTAAACGATTTTCTGCAGTTTAGGAAGGATCTGTGGTTGTTAAAAATGGTGATTAATGTAGTTTGTAACCTTTTTATTGCTAGTGGTCCTTCTTAAACTGAATAAAATCGTCTAATAGTAGGCAAAATAAACTAAAGTAGATGTCACCCGGACTGAAAGGGATAATTATGGGAAGCTGTTAGAGTGGCTTTGATACATGTGTTACTAGGGGAGAAGGGATGTTGGAGAGAGAGAGAGAGAGAGAGAAGAAGCTGTTGGAGTGGCTTTGATACATGTGAATATAAACACCATATGAGGAGGAGCACTTTATTGACAATGTTTCGCAGATAGCTTCTTCAGGTCAGTTCTCCTCATGGTGTTTATATGTTGGAGAGAGAGAGAGAGAGAGAGGAAGCTGTTGGAGTGGCTTTGATACATGTGAATATAAACACCATATGAGGAGGAGCACTTTATTGACAATGTTTCGCAGATAGCTTCTTCAGGTCAGTTCTCCTCATGGTGTTTATATGTTGGAGAGAGAGAGAGAGAGAGGAAGCTGTTGGAGTGGCTTTGATACATGTGAATATAAACACCATATGAGGAGGAGCACTTTATTGACAATGTTTCGCAGATAGCTTCTTCAGGTCAGTTCTCCTCATGGTGTTTATATGTTGGAGAGAGAGAGAGAGAGAGGAAGCTGTTGGAGTGGCTTTGATACATGTGAATATAAACACCATATGAGGAGGAGCACTTTATTGACAATGTTTCGCAGATAGCTTCTTCAGGTCAGTTCTCCTCATGGTGTTTATATGTTGGAGAGAGAGAGAGAGAGAGAGGAAGCTGTTTGAGTGCCTTTGATACATGTGTTATCGAGGAAGAAGGGGTGTTGGAGAGAGAGAAGAAGGTTTTGGAGTGGCTTTGATACATGTGTTATTAGAGGAGAGAGAGAGAGAGAAGAAGCTGTTTGAGTGCCTTTGATACATGTGTTATCGAGGGAGAAGGGGTGTTGGAGAGAGAGAAGAAGGTTTTGGAGTGGCTTTGATACATGTGTTATTAGAGGAGAGAGAGAGAGAGAAGAAGCTGTTTGAGTGCCTTTGATACATGTGTTATCGAGGGAGAAGGGGTGTTGGAGAGAGAAAAGAAGGTTTTGGAGTGGCTTTTATACATGTGTTATTAGAGGAGAGAGAGAGGAAGCTGTTGGAGTGGCTTTGATACATGTGTTATCTAGGAAGAAGGGGTGTTGGAGAGAGAGAAGAAGGTTTTGGAGTGGCTTTGATACATGTGTTATTAGAGGAGAGAGAGCGAGAGGAAGCTGTTGGAGTGGCTTTGATACATGTGTTATCTAGGGAGAAGGGGTGTTGGAGAGAGAGAAGAAGGTTTTGGAGTGGCTTTGATACATGTGTTATTAGAGGAAAGAGAGAGAGAGAGAGGAAGCTGTTGGAGTGGCTTTGATAAATGTGTTATCGAGGGAGAAGGGGTGTTGGAGAGAGAGAGGAAGCTATTGGAGTGGCTTTGATACATGTGTTATTAGAGGAAAAGGGGTGTTGGAGAGCGAGAGAGAGAGGGGAAGCTGTTGGAGTGGCTTTTCTATATGTTATTAGTCAGTATACGTCGTCCAGGTGTCCCCCGACTGGGTGCCAGCATGTGAAACACGCTATATCACGTACCAAATCGGTAGCCCCCACATAATTAACCTTAACCTCTGTTACTCAATAAGGGCTAGATCAAATGGACTGTAAATGTCCCCACCAAATGCATACTAGTGTGAACTATTCAAACCTGGGTACTTAGATATAATTAAATATATAAACGCAACTCACACACATTATGTATTTCGGCATAATTGACATAAGTACACACATACATACCTAACAGACACCCATAACTTTACATACAAATAAACACGTATATACTCACACACACACACACACACACACACATCTATATATATATATATATATATATATATATATATATATATATATATATATATATATATTACCGGTACATATATTTTCTATGTGAGTAAGGGAGGCAAAAGGTAGAACTGCCTGTAGCGAGTGCCTCCCCCATAGTTGAAAGAGTGACAGGGCCAAAATCAAGGGACGTTCGAGCAAAAATGCTTGGACATACAGAGTTTGAAGCAATTTAAGTCATAGGAGGAGGGAAAGACTGACTCTGGGAGAGATTTCCAGAGCTCAGCTGTTGAATAGAAGAAAGACTGAGAGTAACGTTTCACTCTTGGGTTGGAGACTTGCACAAAGTAAGGGTAGGATTGTGTTGCAAGACGGGTACCACGTACCCTACATAAAGGAGTTGGTATACACGGGGAGAGCTCTGAGGAATACTGATTATTGTAGTACCGATAGAATAGCGAGAAAGATGCAACATTGCGGCGAAGAGAGAGAGATTGCAGAGAGTTGGTGAGTGGACGGGAATTAATGATACTAAAGGCTCTCCTTTCTACTATGTCTAGGAGTGTGGTGTGAGAGGATCCTCCCCACCACATGTGAACAATACTCAATACAAGGACGTACTGTGCCCCTGTATAGAGCAAGAAGTTGTGCAGGGGTAAAGAACCCCTTGAGGCGGTTGAGCACAACCAGCTTCTGGGCGGCTGCCTTAGCTAGACTGGTAACATGGTCCTTCCAATTGAGAGCAGAAGTGTTATACCAGGTTTTTACTGGGGTTTATTGGTTTAATAGGTAGGTTCTGCTTATCTGGAGAAGCCAAATTCGTATGAACACATTGGACAGAAAGTAATAGAGGCGAATTATAACAACAAGTACATTTATATTATATTTATTCACAATAAGATATAGCATGCGTAATTATAGAATAATGGTAAAGAACAAAATATATATAAGATGCACGAGCGAGGCTCAACTACGTTTTCAACTCGATAGATTGGTATTTCTACTAATGTAGTTAAGTGCTCCCTACAATCGAGGTATTACAGTCGCACTCGATAATTTAGGTTATTATTATGGACTGTCTTCTAATCGAAGTATTACACTTGTCCTGTATTTAGTATTAAGTTATATACAGTATATCAGTATAGCACTTCCTTCAACTGAGGACTTGGAGCTATGTCCACGCTGGAAGGAACTTGGTGGACATTCTCGCTCTGATTCTGAATGGGATAACACTTGTGCTTATAGGTTTACGTAGTAATATAATATACGCGAACTTGATGGTTTCACATGCGTAGAGTTATTCTTGAAATGGCGACTAATGAGGTTTATTACTAATTTATTCCTCTAAGTAATTATGCGTAAGATATTGGGTATTCACTTAGTATTATTATTATCATAATTAATATCAGTACTTCCCCGATTTATTTGGGCGTCACTAGTACTTTCTTTAGTTATTAAATTGCATAGAATTGTAGCATTTACTTTCACTAGAATACTTCTCTATATATTGTCGTATCAATATTATTTTTCACTGTTGATCATTTATACTTCTTATTCCTAAATACACTGAGTATAGATCAATTTTCACAGTTGTTTCTCCTGTGTATTGATACAGTATAATAATTTCACTTTATATACGTAGAGTAGATACTTAAGTCTTCGGTAGATGCGTTGGCCGTGGGGTTGATCCTGACGTGGCTAGTTGACAACAGTTGTACTCGAATTAAAGTTGGACCTTGAATACTATATACCATATGCCAGTACATAGGTAAAAATAGAATCGAGTTAATGCAGGGGAGAGCTCACTGACTACTCTGGTCTTTATAAGAGTTTTGATGCAGAACGTTCAGAGTCTTGGTGTTGGGTCTTGAATATCATGTGTAAGTATGCCAGTGCATCATCCCACGTTATCGAGCGAACGTAAGATAGTTGTTTGTAACGCAACTGATCTTAACTACTCTGACCGTTATAAGAGTCTTTCAGAACTGGGGGTGATAGATATATTGTGGCATTCTCCAAGATATTTCTATCTTGGAAGGACTCCCTGTTGAGTGCCGTTATGGTTAGACGGTTTCTCACAGAGCCCTGGGTGGTCTATCCTGGATAAAGCCTTACCATGGCAGCATTTTTTATCTACAATAGCGCTTCGGTTGGGGTAGGGAAGGATGTTAGTTACAACCAGTGAAGTGTCTAATAAGGCTTCCTTGTTGATACCCACAACAACAAAAAATCTCTCTTGCAGTAGCTCGATAGGATACCAGTGCACTTAGATCAATACTAACAAGAGCACAACAAGGGTGGCCCAATCTTATTGTTAGTTCACCGTCCAGTGATAGGTAAACTAACCATCCAACTGAGTAATGATTCCTTTGTTTTTAATTAAAATAGGACTTCAGAGGCTATCAACCCTATTGGATTATTAAGCCAGCACACTGTAAGTTAAGAAGAACGACGGGACTGGAGCCTCTCTGTGAGAACTCCAGTCCCTTGTCTGCTAACGATTCCTTTTTGTTAAAATTGGACTTCAGAGGCTATCAACCCTATTGGATTATTAAGCCAGCACACTTTAAGCCAAGAAAAACGTCAGGACTGGAGCCTCTCTGCGAGAACCCCAGTCCCTTGTAATGATTCCCAACTTTCCTGCAGTGGTCATACCTTTGGCTGAGATGTCCTGGGTGGTGTCACTCCGGTCAATAATGGCACTGGTGTGAGGAAGACTTCTGAGAAAGTTGGGAGTAGTCCTTCCGGCTTTTCTCACTGCGGCGGTGGTCTGGTTTAGAGGTAGAAGGGCGCCTGGACTCTTCTTGGTTATGGTGCCTTTTGTGGTGTCTTCGCTGTTTACGGCTTTCATTGTTGTTAGGCAAATCTGTATTATCCAGGTGTTTGGATAAATTACTCCTGGGTGTCGTAGTTGTTATTGCGGAGATTGTAGCGACTCCTTTACGTAGGGCACGTGGTACCCGTCTTGCAACACAATCCCACCCCTACTCTGTGCAACTCTCCAACCCAAGAGTGAAACGTTACTCTCAGTCTTTCTTCTATTCAACAAGCTGAGCTCTGGAACTCTCTCCCAGAATCAGTCTTTCCCTCTTCCTATGACTTAAATTGTTTCAAACTCTGTGTGTCCAGGCATTTTGGCTCGAACGTCCCTTGATTTTGGCCCTGTCACTCTTTCAACTTTGGGGGAGGCACTCGCTATAGGCAGTTCTGCCTTTTGCCTCCCTCACTCACATAGAAAAAAAAGAAAAAAAAAATGATGGGGCTGTGCTTTGTTGCTTTGTGGCTTGGAGGTGTAGGAGAAGAGAGTCTTGGTGGTGAAACACGTTGGGGTATATGTTTCTCCGTTATCTTACCTCCTTCCTACCGATGAAAGCCACGACCACGTGGCTGGAGTTGGAAAACCCAAGTATCATGGTCCCTCAAAAAGCAGCTGCAGGTATCCAGGTATTTCCACAATTTTTTCGATCTTGTGTCTGCTTGTCGGTTTAGGTCAGCAAATATTGTGACATATGAAACTTCCTGGTAGTTGGCTATTACGAGGTGGTCTACAAACCTCAAGTTTTTGGTTGTTGTTGTTGTTGTTGTTCCCCATGCTGCCTGGACGAACAGCCCCAAGGCCCCGAGCAAGGCCAAGGCCATAACCAAGCGCCCCTACAGAACCCTCCCTACCAACCACAATAAAGCCTGGGTGACCGAAGCCATTCCTTGGCGGGGAGCTGAGGAGGGTGCGGAAACGCACGGGAAACCAAAGCCCCACCCAGGGCTCTGTGCCCCTCAGCAATTATGAAGAGAAAGTTGAGGGGCAAAGGAAAAGTGTGACACTTTGGCTTCCAATCTTGGTAGATTGGGAGGTCAATCCACGGAAGAGACGCCGTCACTTGAGATCTAGAAACTATATAAGTAAAAGGAACAGTCAGAGTAAGCTATGGGTATGGCAGAGATTGCGCAGCTCTCACTCTGATAGACCAGCCCATCATCACATGACTAGAACCCAATCCTCTCAGCATCAGCTAGGAGAGGCCCTAGAAAGCCGCCTTTGGTGGGGGGATAGCTC